>JAMKQA010000389.1:0-30227 GCA_024699735.1 Posidonia australis
GGGGGGGAGGGACAGTTGATTTAAATATTTTTTAGATTTTGATTTGGAAGGGGGGTGAAATGCATTTGAATTTTGAATTTTTAAAAAAAAACCACAAACCAGATTTGCTGGAATTAAAAGTGGTTTTAAATGTTGAGGGAGCATGTAATAGATCTATACTTTATACATATATATATATATATATATATATATATACATACATATATATATATATATATATACATACATACATACATACTTACATACATACATACATACATATATATATATATATATATAGGCAAATTATCAAGTAAGGCTCGTCCTTACTTTTGTTTGGTATGGTCCTTGATCATCTGCCATCAAAATCACAACTTATGTTTGAGATTAAATTTAGATTTAAAAATAGCAAAACCACTTATATTTGTAATGGTGGTTTTGTGAATTTGCATTTTCCCTCCATTTTAATTTATTCATAAATTTTTATGGTAACTGAATCACATTAATATCCTGTTACACTTTAATATCCATTCTTGTATATTAATATCTGTTTTTTTAATTAGTAACGTTTTAATTTTTTAGTTTTAGTTTCAGTTTCAATTTCACATTTATTTGTTTTTCACAGTTTTACAACTTTTTCCTGTTTTAATTTAGTTTCAGTATTAATTTTACAAAACCTTGTATTTGTTTTTGTTACTAAAACAAATTTTAAAAACATGATGAATGTGGTAACAAATAAAAAAAACTGGAAAGCTATGGGGAGGGGTTGTGTTTGATGTGCGGCGACTTGTGGGGAGGGGAGGAGGATGGTGTCTAGGTGGTGGAGGGTGAGGCTGTGTTGTGCGGTGGGAGGGAGAGGGTGATGGGCGGGCGGGAGGACGGTGTGGTGAGGAAGAGGTAGGCGTCTAAGGGTGGGTCTTGTGACCAAGGGCCGTCACGTCGAGGAGGGCTATTCAAGGGTGGAGGCAGTGCGAGGGAAGATTGCGACGTTTGGTCAAGGGGAGGAGGACTACAGGAGGTGGGGACCTCAGGTCGAGGGAGGGCACCAGTAGGTGGAGGCAGCGTTTGGTCAAGGGGAGGAGGACTGTAGGCGTGAGGGAGGAAAGGAGGGTTGCGGGCGTGAGGGAGGAGAGGAGGACTACAGCGTGAGGGTGGAGGCGACGTCAACTCAAGGGAGGTCGTCAATAGGGGGAGGCGGCATCTGGTCAAAGGGAGGATGGCTACGGGCACAAGGAAGCAGAGGAGGGCTATGGCCATCGTGGGTCGGCATCGGCAGTGAGAGTCGAGGGTTGCGGGAGTTGAGGCATGAGGGTGGAGGCGACGTCAGCTCGGGGGAGGTCATCGGTAGGGGGAGGCAGCGTCTAGTCAGGGGGAGAAGGGCTGCGAGCATGAGGGAGGAGAGGAGGGCTACAACCATCGGGGGTCGGCATCGGCAGTAGGAGTTGGGGGCTGCGGGCGTTGGAGGCTGCGGGAGGGGAGGGTGGGGGGAAGGGGGAGGGCTACTGTGATCGTGAGGGTTTTTTTTGGAAGGAGAGGGGGCTTTAATAATAGAATGAGGGGGAATTTTTGAATTTTGAATTTTGATTGAAAAATTTGGGTGGTTTATGATAGCAGTTTCTGATTTTGTTAAAATCAAATCAATATATGATCATCATGATGGATGGACAGGATTAAGGGCCTTACCATCTAAAAGTAAGGATGGGCCTTATCTGATATTAACTCTATATATATAAATATATATATATATGTGTATATGTATATGTATATGTATATGTATATGTATATGTATATGTATATGTATATGTATATGTATATGTATATGTATATGTATATGTATATGTACATATGTGTGTGTGTGTGTATATGTATATGTATATGTATATGTATATGTATATGTATATGTATATGTATACGTATATGTATATGTATATGTATATGTATATGTATATGTTTATGTTTATGTATATGTATATGTATATGTATATGTGTGTGTGTGTGTGTGTGTGTGTGTGTGTGTATGTATGTATGTATCACACAACATGGGATGCATCCACTGACGTCCCTTGGTGACCGAGCACTCAGGGACTCGAACCTTGGACCCTACCAACACCATGCCCAGACACCCCGAGGACTCAAATTCCGAACCGTGCAGTGCAACTACTATAATCACAGGGACTCGAACCTCCGACCTCAGACTCTTCGAGTAGCTTGACTAAGGACCTCGAACCTCCAACCTCAGACTCGCACCCAACCTCTCAGAAGTATCAAACACCCCTAATCTACTGATGTGATCCTATGATTACATTGCACCATCCAAAAACCATTTCAAAAATCATATGCATTCTTTTCGAAATCATTTTCAAAACATTGTTATATTGCAAATCATTTACGGAATCAAAATCATAATTTAATTCAAAATAAATCATCAAAACACAAACCAAGGCCAACACCACAGGATCTAAACTAACCCAACCGCGATGGTGAACCACGATACCAACCTGCGGTATCAACCTGCAAGGTTGACCCATAGTAGCGACCCAGGAACAACACTTTTACAAACAGACCAGACCAGTAACAAAACTCAACCCAAAATCGCTTGAAATAGAAACTCACGATTATCACTCCATGAGCTTCCAAAAATCTTGCAAAATATATCAAATTGAAGAGCTCGAAATCATCTATCATTTGAGACAATAATTAATCATAAGAAGTCGATGTGTATAGCTCAAGATATAAAAATCCAAAGAGCATAAACCCAAACAGATGAACAGTGTTAAAACCATCGAAAATCCTTTGTAAAATCCCTGAGAATTATGAAATTGTTACCACACAACGAGAGTAAGCTAAACAATGCATTTTCAATGGTTTTATATAAAATTATAAGAAAAAGAGACGATGTAGGTTGTGTACCCTATCGTCGGCGATCTCCTCCTCCTCTTCTCCAGCCTCTACTTACGCACATTTCTTCTCCTTCCCTTCTCTCTTTCGCTCTCAGGCTCTCTCTCTTACCCTATTTCCTACCTTGGCCCAATGCCTACCCTTCTCTTTTGTCATTATCCCACCATCAACAGTTGTCCAAAAACACGACTTGATAGTGCAGGGCATTGCATGGGGCAACATAGCACGACATGGGGCATGGCGGCTGTGTGTGAAACACGCATTCCACTATGTTCACTTTGTGTTTCTTTCCTTCCTAAGGTGCCACACATTCATGGGTCATAAAATGCCAAAATACCAACACAATACAAAGAGACACGAAGAAACCACAAACACAATAGAGGAAATAACCACAAATCCAACTTGATTACCCAACATATATGCATATAATTACAGGTAATCAAATTCCAGCTTATCCAGAATACATACAAACAGAAATCCATTCCCGATACAAGGCTTATATCATTTTTGGATTTCAGGACTGGCAAAACGTGCACCCAATCTGGGTGTCAAACCCGCGGTGGTAATCCATGGTGCCAACCCATAGTAGTAATCTGCAGTTGTCCCATACGGGTTACAGGTATTACATCCTAACCCCTTAAAAAAATTTCATTCCCAAAATTCATCTCTAATAAAACAAATGGGGTTAATACAAATGAATGTCCACCTCACACTCCCAGGTAGCCTCCTTTGAGTCATGGTGTTGCCACTGAACTAGCACAAAGGGAATTACTTTATTCCTATGAACCTGTTCCTTCAAATTAAGAATCTGAACAGCATCATCTACCATAATTAGGTCCTCCTGCAACTCATCTGGTTGCATCGGTATCACTTGGGACGCATCAATCATGCACTTCCTTAACATGGAAGCATGAGATATGCTATGCATGCCAGAAAGATCCGGAGGCAAATCCAACTTATATGCAGCTTCATCGACCCTTTTGAGAGTCCTGTAGGGCCCGATGTAATGAAGACTTAGCTTTCCTTGCTTGCCAAATCTTGTCACTCCTTTAGCTGATGATATCTTTAGGAAAACGAAGTCTTCTTCTTTGAATTCCAAAGGTCTTTGCCTTCTTTCAACATAACACTCTGTTTGCTTTGTACAGTTACTAGCCTTTTACGAATCAATTCCACTTTGTTTGCATATTGCTGTGCAATTTATGGATCCAAAAGTTGACATTCACCCTCCTCACTCCAACAAGTGGGTATTTTGCATGATCTACCATACAGAGCCTCTTACGACGCCATTCCAATGTTAGGGTTATAACTATTATTTTAGGTAAACTCGATCAATGACAAATGTTTTTCCCAACTACCTTTCAAGTCCATAGCACTAGCTCTCAACATATCTTCCAATGTCTGAATAGTCCTTTCAGTCTGACCATGTGTTTGAGGATAGAAGGTGGTACTAAAATTCAATGCCTCTTGCAATGCCCTCTAGAATCTCAATGTGAACCGTGTGTCTCTATTAAACATAATCGACATAGGAACTCCATGTAATTGAACTATTTTAGACACATACAATTCTAACAACTGTGAAAATGGAAGATTCACATTCATAGGCAAGAAATGCACTAACTTTGTGAGTCGATCGACGATTACCCACACTGTGTCATTCTTTCTTTTAGTCTTGCATAATCCCGTCATGAAGCCTATAAAGACATGTTCCTATTTCTAAACTGGAATGTCCACAGGTTTTAGAGTCCCCCAGACTTCTAGTGCTAAATCTTCATCATCTAGCAGGTTACATACTTAGCTACATGCTAAATAATCTCTTTCTTCATCCCAAGCCACTAAAAGTTTCTTTTCAAATCTTTGTACATCTTGGTGCTTCCTGGATGAATTGTATATTTGGATTGGTAGACTTCATTCAACAGTCTCTGCTTCACTTTTTCCACCTGAGGCACATACAGGCACAAGTCATACCTCAACTTATCATCCACACTAATAGAGAAATGGGGTGCCTCTCCTGTTTCCAACTTTTCCCAGAATTCACGTATTAAGGGCTCTAGTTGCTAAGTAGCCACAATTGCTTCCAATAACCTTGAGCCAACAGACAAATTAGCCACCCAAGTTCCAACAAGTCTTTAAGACTACCTTTGAGGTCTGCACTCGACTAAACCTTCTAACATGCACTATTCCTTAATCATCAAGCTGGTCATAACATGAGTACATCTACTCAATGCATTAGCAACCACATTGGCCTTTCCAAGGTGATAGGACAGACTAAAATCGTAGTTCTTAAGATATTCCATCCACCACCGTTGTCTCAGGTTCAAGTCCTTTTGGGTGAAAATGTACTTAAACTTTGATGATCAGTAAACACTTCAAAATATTCTTCATACAAATAATGCCACCAAATCTTCAATGCGAACACCACTACAGTCATCTCCAAGTCGTATGTAGGGTAGTTCTTCTCATGGTCCTTCAATTGGTAGGAAGTATATGCTACTACCATACCATGTTGCATCAAAATACATCCCAATTTGGTTCCACAAGCATCATTATACACCGTGAAACCTCCATTGCAAGAAGATAGTGTCAAGATCGAAGATGTAACCAAATGAACTTTGAACTCGTTGAAACTTTCCTCAGACAACCAATCTCATATAAACAAAGCTTACTTTCGAGTCAATCTGGTCAGAGGAGCAACAATCTTGGAAAAATCCTAAATGAATCTCCGATAATATTCTATTAAGCCCAAGAAATTTTTGATTTCTGACATGTTCTTGGTCTAGCCAAGCTGTTCATTGTTTCTACCTTAGCAAGATCCACCTTAATATCTTCTCTTGAGATGATGTGGCTGAGGAATGTGACTTCTTCTAACCAAAACTCATATTTAGAAAACTTTACGTAGAACTAATGTTGCCTCAGCATCTCTAACACAGTCCTCAAGTGCGTCTGGTGAGTTTCCATGTCAGGAGAGTAAACTAACACATCATTCACAAACACTATCATGAATTGATCCAGGTAAGGCCTGAGCATCCTGTTCATCAGATCCATGAAGGCAACCAGAGCATTTGTAAACCTAAATGGCTCGACCAAGATTTTGTAATGGCCATACTGAGTCCTAAAGGTTGTCTTGTGCACATCTGATTCTTGGATCCTGAACTGGTGATAGCTTGATTTTAAGTCAATCTTCCAAAAGACTAAGCTTACTTGTAGTTAGCCTAATAGATCATCTATCCTAGGCAATAGGTACTTGTTCTTTACAGTAATTTGATTCAACATCTGATAATCTATACACAGTCGAAGCAAACTATCTTTCTTCTTGACGAATAAGATAAGCGCACCCCATGATGATACACTTAGCCTAATGAACTCCTTGTCCAGTAACTCTTGCAATTGGTTCCTGAGCTCTCGTAGTTCAGTAGGTACCATTCTGTAAGGGGCCTTTGAGATAGGACTTGATCTTAGTATCAATCAATCAAGAATTCAACCTCCCTATGTGGCAACATACCAGGTAACTCTTCTAGAAAAACATTAAGGTACCCACAAACAACTAATATATCCTGTACCCATAAGGTAAGGGAGGAGATCATGACTACATTAGCCAAGTATCCCACACAACCTTTTACTAGAAAGCGGTAGTCCTTTATTACTGAAATCACTTTCTTTAGTTCACCCAGTCTTACTCCATGCACCATGCACCATGCACAAGCATTGACCTGGATATTCCACCAGCATCCTCTTCTTAACACAATCAATCATTGTTGAATGTTGTCCTAGTCAATCTATACCCAATATTACATCATACTCCTGCATATCTATTATTATCAAATTGGCGTTGAAATCCTTATCTCCCAACTTGATGTCGACTAATCGTAAATATCTCTATGCTAAGTTGTGCTCCTCCAATAGAGTCACCACATTGAGGTGAAAAGTCAACCTAGCTAATCTATCTCCAATCTTAGCCACAAATGACTCAAAGATAAAGAAAAATGAACTCCCTAAGTCAAACAGTACTCAAGCCATTCGATCAACCACTAGAAAAGAACCTAAAGGCAACACACATCACAGCCACAAACCATAATCATTATTGAGAACAATACTAGATGCATAACTACATAAAAAGGGTGGAGATTTACAGCACAACACGCTACTGCTCCTTACCCTCTACAACATCTCTTGAAGGTCCAACATCAGGAGTAGATATTGCAAACACGCGACCCTTGGTCGGTTGACACAATGCATCCCCAGTTTTCTTTGGAGGATAGGGGCAATTCTATTGAAAATGCCTAGCCTTTCTACAATTGTAAACCACCATGCTATCTAGATTCTACTATCGATGAGCACACTACAATGCTATATGCCCCGTCTATCTACAGACAAAACAAGTTCTCTCTCGTGTACGCCATTGTTGGATCCTATCTGACTGTATCCAATACTACTTTTCTCAACAAAATTGCGTCTTCCCTCAAAAGTCGAGATAGTGTGCTCTTACCTTTTCTTCCTAGAGCTCTTGGAATTTTTAGAGCTCAGCATCCCAAAAGTAGAAGGTCGTGGGGCAAACATCTTCCGCTTTTCTTTAGGCTAACTCTTTATATACTACTTGTGCTCATCTTCAAAATGGGCAGCCAAATCCACCACATCTAGCAAGGTTCGACAACAATAGTCCATGACCTTCAACTTGAGTCCCGAGTTCAGTCCTTCCACAAACCGCTTGGCTTTGTGCTCTTTTGTGTCAAAGGACTGTGTAAACTACTCCAGACGGGAGAAGGTAGCTTCATATTCAGCCACCGACATGCTACCCTACCGCAAGTCTCTGAATTCTCTATCTAGTTTGTCTCTCTCGTTACCTGAGAAATACTTCTCGTAAAAGACATCCCAGAAGTCTTCTCAAGAGATCATCAATAGATCAGAATTTAGGAACTTCAAACGACACGTGGCTCTCCACCACTAGTCGATATCTCTCTCGAAAAGAAAAAGTAGCTAGTCGCACCCATTTCTCCTCTGAACACTCCATATTTTCCAAGATTTTCTCTATTCTCACACTCTTTAGGTTTGCCTCGACTATTGAAGTCTAGAGCATGGAGATGATTGAGTTGCTTCAGCCACAGGTCACCCTTGGTCCCATCGATGTTTCCTTTCCCAAGGGACTACACAATTCCATGCATCATACAACTAAACTCTCCTGCATCCCACACCATCCACCTCCTTCATTAGTTTCTAAGCTTGATGCAAGAGTCCTCCATTTGCCTCTACCTTGGAGTGGCATTCTACAGTCATCGCAAAATCACACAAAATGGGAAAACAAATTAGGTGGAAGCAATCTACACTATGCAATTCTATGGAGCCATTAAATTGAATACCCTAAGCTAGTGTGCTTAGTGTAACATAAGCTCTAATACCAATTTATAATGCCCCCAACGCCACAAGCTAGCACCAATACTATCCAAAGAAAATATTAACTAAATAATCAAACAATATTACAGGAAATTAAAGCTAATAGACAATAAACTACAATAAAATTAGCAAAAGACGACTACCACTACCTAGAACCTATGGTGTGCGTCTATTTAGCTTCAACTATGTACACTAGAATTGGACTACAACTTTATAAATCTACACCTGCAACAAAACTACGAAGAAAAACATATGAATGACATCTATTGTCACCCAGTATGCGTCCACCAAAAGCCAAAACCAAAAACCTTGAAACCACCAACTGAAGTTGCCACCACCTACTTCAAAAAAGCACTTCGCTACCACTCATAGCAGCACTAAAACTCTACTTGAGAGAAACATCAAAATTTCGCAAAACACAACTATAAATCAAGTAGAAAATCTTTTTCTTAAATCATGCCTTTCAAAAATATAATCTTTATTTTTTTTAAATCGTATGCATCTTTGAAATCACTTTATGCATTTCCGAGAAGTCAAATCACAACTGAAACTATCTCAAAACCACAACAAACACACCCAATGCAAAAACCTATTATATCACCCTAGCCACAGGTGATCAACCAACCACAAGTAGTCACTGAGGACTCGAACTCCTATCCCTACTTCACTGCCACGGAAGACTACCCCATGTAGGAGTCCAACCATCTCAAGAACTCAACCCTTAATATATACATATATCACACAATACGAGGTGCATCCATCGATGTCCCTTGGTGTTCGAGCACCTAGAGGTTCTAACCTCGAACCCAACCACTACCAAGCTCGAGTACCTCGAGGACTCAAACCCTGGAGCCTGCAATGCAACCACCCTAATCATGAGAACTCTAAACTCGGACTCTTCTAGCGGCTTGTCTAAGGAACTCGAATCCCCAACCTCATTAGGAAAAATTTAGCAACCACGATCTCAGACTCACACCCAACCGCTTAGAAGTATCAAACACCCCTGATCTGCTGGTACGATCCTATGGTTACGTGGCTCCGTCTAAAAACTATAGAAAACTCTTTCCAAAAACCATATGCATTCTTTTCGAAATCATTTTCAAAATATTTTTATATCGCAAATCATCTACAAAATCAAAACAACTATTTAATTCAAAACAAATCATCAAAACACAAACCAAGGCCACCAATGTAGTGTCTAAACTAACCCAATTGCGGTACCAACCCACTGGACCGGCCCATAGTAGTAACCTGTGAACGACCCTTTTACAGATAGACCAGATCAGTAATAGAACTCAACCCAAAATCGCCCAAAATGGAAACTCACGGCTATCACTCCACGAGCTTCCAAAAATCCTGAAAAATGTACCAAATAGAAGAGCTTAAAGTCATCTACCATTTGGGATAAAAATCATAAGAAACCGATGTGTGTAGCTCAAGATACAGAAATCCAAAGAAAATAAATCCAAATAGATGAATAGTGTTAAAACATTTGAAAATCCTTTGTAAAATTCTCAAAAATCCTAGAAAATTATGAAATTATTACCACACAACAAAAGTAAGCTAAACAATGCATTTTCAACAATTTTATAAGAAATTATAAGAGAAAGAGACAAGGTAGGTCATGTACCCTATCGCTAGTGATCTCCTCTTTCTCTTCTCCCGCCTCTGGTTTTACTCATTTCTTTTCCTTCCTTTCTCTCTCTCTTGCTCTCAGTCTCTCTCTCTCTTACTCACTCGATTTTCTACCTCGATCCAACGCCTATCCTTCTCTTTTATCATCGTCCTGTCGCTGATAGCTACCCAAAAACATAGCCTGACAGTGTAAGGCATGGCATGAGGCAGCGTAGCAAGACATGGCATGTGGCATTGGAAATGTGCATTCCACTATGCTCTCTTGAATATTCTTCCCTTCCTAAGATTCTACACATTCACAGGTCATAGAACGTTAATATACCAACACAACACAGAGAGACAAGGAGAAACCACAAATACAATAGGAAAAAAAACCATAAATCTAACTTACTTATCCAACAAATATGCATATAATTGCAGGTAATCAAATTTCAGCTTATCCAGATTATACACAAACAGGAATACAGTTTCGACACAAGGATTACATTATTTCTGGATTTGTAGACTAACAAAACATGCACCTAATCCACACATCAAACTTGCAATGGTAATCCGCAGTGACAACCCACGGTTGTCCTATATGGGTTACATGTATTACAGATTTAGACAAATATCTGTCAATTATCCATATCTATTAAAAATTCAAAAGACATATCTATATCTATTTAAATTAAAAAACCGTATCCATATCCACTCCTAAACGGATACAGATATCATCCACTCATAAATGGATATAGATATCTATATTTACTCATAAACAGATATGGATACGAATTTTTTATAAATATACTATACCCATTTGCACCCCTAGTAAAACATATATAAAGCTAATTTACTGGGGAAAGATACATTAGATGTGAACAACAGATTATAAGATTAAAACTTTTATTTTAACATGAGCAACATCTTTTTTTTTTTGTCAAAAGTAAGTATTTAATATTATAAAATAGACCTCAGCATAAGCCAGAGGCCAAGATAAAGGAGACAAAATTAAGTAATGTTCTTACCAATATTACAGACGACCAAGGATGACAGAAATGCTCAATAAAAGAAAACAAAGGAAACAGAACAACATTCACCCCAACGACTTCCATAATCATACTGGATGGATACCATTATATTATGTGGAAAGTCTTTGTACTACGTCAACTGTAGAAATTATCTTCACGCTCCACACGCATTCTACTGTAGCATTTACACTGTAGTATTATCATTATTTTTTAAAATACACAAGGCGGAGTTGCGATAAACTGTAGATGAAAACTTTTGTACGTTATATATTACTCTGTTAGTGTCTCTTTTCATGTCCAGTTGAAGGATTTTTCCCTTCAGTCCGAGCTAATTTATTATGTAATAATTTTTGTATATTATATATTACACCGTTAGTGTCTCTTTTCATGTCCAGCTAAAGGATTTTTCCGTCAGCCAGAGCCAATTAATATGTAACAATATAGTGAAAGTAGAAGATAACAATATTAAAGTTTTAAAAATCAATAAGTTACAGAAAAAACAATATTTTCTTCATTATTCGACAAGACAGACTTGTACACGAAGTGTAATTTAAGGGATATTAAATGTTTTATGTGTTAATGTATGTGTAATAAGGATTTATAGGATAATTTCTTTCGATATGCCTGTAAGATTAATTCATCAAGGAATGCCCATTGATACTTGTATTACGAAGTTATACTAGCGTTTTGTAATACTTATGTAAAAATAGATTATTCTTATAAACAATGTTTTGAAAAAATTAATCTTTATAGTTTTTTATAATCAACTTATTTGACAACTTTTATGTACAAATTAAAAGTTAACTTAATAAAATAATCTTACGTAAAAAAAACTATTTTGTTCAATTTTTCTAGAATAAACTTTTTTTTTCATAAACCGATTCTAATAATCATTACCAAACGAATTCCTAAGAGTCATATTGGAAAAAAAAATGTCAAGTGATAAATGACACTTCAATTTTTTTATATGACTAATAACCTAACACGTGTGGTAAACAAATTTTACTTTATATTTTGTATTTTGATCTTGAAAATTAATTAATTTTTATTTAAACAGTGTATTTGAGAGATTAAGTTTATTATTTATGTTTCTTTTTTAAATATTATATATATTATTCATCTCTTCTTTCAACAATGCTTAAATATAGTTATTCTTATTTAATAAAAAAATTATCATCATTTGTTTATATGTTTAAGAAAAAAGAACTTATCTTAAGAATGTTTAAGGAAAAAATAAAATTTTGGAATCGAAAAAACTTACAGACCAAAAACATATGGAAGGTTTGAGATGCAAGAAGACGAAGGGAATTGTCTTCTCTAATAATTAACATTAAAATTTAATAAAATTTAAGATCAATACTTAAATTTGTTAAATTTATTACTTATGTAGTGGAAATTATATTGTGATAAAGTGGAATATTCAATGAAATAATAATTTACTAAATGACAATCAATAACTTTAAATTTCTAAGTAAAAATTAAGATTAACAGGTATAAAATGTATACTCTTCTTTCAGAAGAGTATAAATATACTATATGGTGTTTTTCTTTGAAGTAAAAAGGATATTAGTCCACAAATGATAATTAAAATCATGTCACCCCTTATGTCCTTTGTCATACAAAATGATATTAAAATAATAACAATACAAAGTAGTAAGTTAAGTAAATTTAAGTGGAATATAGTTCTATAGCGTAAAAGTAAATTTATTCATTTATTGTTAATTAGATAACATGTTATCATTTATTTAATTACTAATTATATGAATTTATAGTGGATATTTTCTACTTTGATGAAAATAAAAATTTGTAATAAATAGATTAGAATTAATAGTATTAATGATTAGATACCGAGTAACATAACTCTTTTTTCAACAAAAAGTAATAATTAGTAATATAGAATAGATATAAATGAACAAACATAAGAGATGATTATCCCTCACAAAAGAAACTAAAGATTACTCCAAAATGAGCTCATGACATAAAGGAAAAGCCATTGAGATATTGCTTTTTTGGATGTATTCTCAATAGAATTGACATGAACTTAATTTTTTATAACTAAATTTTGTATCTCATCTTGTTGTCCAAAAACATTAAAACCAACTTAAATCTCAAATCATAATGAAAAAAACCAACATAAAACAAGAGAAGCAAAATCGTATTTGTAACTAAGTTAAAATTGATGATGAATACGAAAAGTATGAGCAACTTATACAAAAAAAAAAACAAAATGAAAAAAAACCAGCTAAGTGCAATAAAAGCATGATAATCTATATGTTCATGAATAGAAACATATTATCTCATATTTTGCACCAAAAAATCCAAATTAGTCCATAGACCAGGGTGGAGTCTATATGGATCCACCCCTATTTTCAATCAATGATGTTAGATATCAACAACCCTGCCTATGAAACGTAGCTTAAGTTGATATCCATTGACACCCCTAATAAACCTATAGTTAGACACTCAATAGGGAAGGTCAACAACTAAGTTTGACTTTTCACTTTTATTTAACATCAATTACTTCTTTTCATTTGATCAATGTATGTTTCTTTCATTTAATCAAACTCATTTTTCATCTCTACAATTTTTCCCAAACACTGTTTTCCACAATTTTTTTAATTCAATAGTCTAATTGGCGGGATTAGTACTTATAAGCCCACAAATATCAACACCGGTTTGAATCCAAAAACTTGCAAAGACTGACCAAATGCTTTATAGCAATTATCCACAATTTTTACACCTTACAAATGAACCCATATTCCAAACGAGCAAAAAAATACAAGCTGACCAAGCCAACTCCCTCATAGGTAGTGGGACCCACAACCATACACCAAGTGGAAGAACTTAGACTTGGAAAACAAGCCGAGCTAGGCTAGATCGGCTCAAAAGATAAGCAACCCGCACAAGCCTGGACCGAGTCAACTTGCTCCACCAACCAGGCTAGGCTGAAGATAACAACCCTTTGGCCCGACAAGGCCCATGGTCTACCTTCGGTAGGGCCACAAGCCTAGTGGGCTAAGCTGGCCCATTGGGTTATTTAATTTATAAGAATAATTTACAAAAATATTTTTTTATTAATAAAAAAATATTTTTTATACATAAAAAACATAATGAATTAAAAAAATACATAATTATTTTTTATACATAAATTTTATAGTTTTACAAAAAAAATTTACATTTTTACTCATTTGTGGAGTCTATTCTGGTCCCTCCCATTGATGTTGAAGCCACATCGTTATCTTCTAATTCTTCGTTCAAGCTCAATTCTTGAAGACGATTAACCGATCATACCAATCTTTTAAGCATACGGGGACTTCTATAGACTTTTTAGATAATCTATATCTTCTATCACTTAATACTCTTTTTCCTACAGAAAATGCAGATTCCAACGCTACAGTTGACGTTAGAATCTTTAGTAAATCTTTTATCATTTTTGAAACTATAGGAAACCTAATTATTGTACTAGGCCACCATTTTAATAAGTTTAAGTTTTCTATTTCTAAATCACTAAAAGCAAACTCGCATTCTAAATAATTTTTTAATTCATTATTTATATTTGATTTTACATATTTTCCTTTCTTTTTATTTAATCTACTATAAAAGGATTACCACTACTATTACTTGTATATGTTCCTATAAAACTAGATGTATGACCACTACTACTACTTTCACCATAATTTCTAGCATATTCTTCAAATAATCTATATAAAATTATCTTTATTTTATTGTTATATGATTCTATATAGTCATTTTTATTCATGTTACTAAAAATATCAAATATAAATACTATACAATTAACTAATCTATGCCTAGGGTCCATAATTAAAGCTAAACATACCTATATTAGAGGCTCATCGTAATAATTATTATATTTAGTTTCTATTAATTTAATAATATCTACAAAAATTAGAATATTTTTATATTATTGAAAAACATTTGTAATATTCAATAAAACTAATTAAAACTAGAAAACTTGTTGGATAATATTGACAAGATAATTGTTTAGTTACATTATACAATGGTTTTAAAAAATTATGAATTATATTAGAATTTTACCAATCTTCATCATTTAATAAATCATTAGATTTTACATTATAAAATCTTGTAATTATATTACTATGTTGTAGACTTGAACTTAATATATCATAAATTAAGTTCCATCAATATTAAACATCTAATTTAAATTTTCTAGATCTTAAATCATTTTATGCACATACATGTCTAAATTATTGATATCTTTTAACTGATGTTTGAATAAATAAAATAACTGTTCTTATATTTTTTATATAAGACCTAATGTATTCTATATCATATTGTACAATTAAATTTAAAATGTGACAACACCTACAATGAAATAATTCACCATTCAATATTGGTCTTATATTTCTTTTTAATAGTTCTATTGCAACTTTATTATTAAAAGCATTGTCAAATGATATTATATTTATTTTAAAAAATATGTTATATTCTTTAATAATATTTTCTATCATATTTGATATAACTTTACAAGTATGTGGATGATTAAATACTTTAAAAGTAATTAATCTTTTTTTGTAAATTCCATTTTATACCTATCTAATGTGTAGTTAAACATAAATATGTGAAATTATTTGGAACAGTCCAAACATCACATGTTAATGATATTTTACATAATAAACTAAAAAATATTCTAATTAAATCTTTTTTATCTTTTTTTAATATTTTATAAATTATATTTCTTGTTGTATTTCTAGAAAAACTTTTAAATTATGGATTCAAATAATTTTATACACATGATTCAAATTTTTTATTTTCATAAAAAGAAAAAAGTTATTCCTCTTGTACTATAAATTTTGTTGTTCATTCTTTAACTTCTTCTGTATTTATATTTCTAATCTACTATACCACTATTAGATCTACGTGTAATTTAACTTGTCTTAAATTAATGCTATCATCTTTATTATGTTTCACTATATATTTTTGCAAATACTTAACTATATAACCTACACCTCCTCTCCTAGGACATGCGTGTGTTGTACTACAATAATTACAATAACACCTACTCTCATCTACAAGGTCTACAATTACATACTCTCAAACCCAAAAACTTTGTTTCCTAAGTTTCTTAGAAACTGTGGATTGTGTTGAGGTGTTTTGGGATTAGTTTATGTCTAAACTAGAGACACAATCATGATTATCAGTATTTTCCATTTTAATATAAAAAATTGATTATAAAATAAAAAAAACTTTATCCCACAAAACCTTAAACTTAAAATAGAGGAATTAGAAGCAAATAATTTAGAAGAACTAGAAATAGAGAATTTAATAGTGAAAGTTGATGAAGGCTAATGGAGAATAGCAGACACAGCAAAATCTAAAATCAAACAATAAAACTTGAAATCTTCACTTAAACAGAGAAATGAACTTGAAAAAGAATAAGAGTAGAGAAAAGAAGATTGAATTGTGAGAAAAAAATGATTAGACAAAGAAGTATTTATAAGTTAAAAAAAAGGATGACTTTTAAGTGAAAAAAAAAAACAAAATACGACAACATTCCAATGGAACGTTGCATGCCCAACATTCCTTGGTTTTTTTTTTTTTTTAAATTACGACTAATCGAGCCCAACCTGTTTAGGCAGGCCGGACTAAGCCTACCCAACCAAGCCGACTGGATCGTGCTCAAGGACATAGCTAGGCCCATGGCCCACGAAGGGCCTAGCCCAACTCGACTCACACTGAATTTTTCTGAACCAGACCAAGTCATTTCTTAAATCAAGTAGGACAACCTTAGGGCCGACCCGACCTGATTTCCATATCTAATAGAACTCCACCACCTATGAGACAATCAACCCCCACTTGACTTGACCTGTGCTGAATTAATCATTCCAAACTAAGGGCACTTGTACTGCTACGAAATAGTATATAATTTATAACCAGAAATATAAGAACCATTTAAACATCATGTATCACTTCCTAAAATTCTATTCCAAAACATCAATTTCTGCTTGTTAGTTGATTATGAGATACCCAATGGACCAATATTATGCTTGAAAAGCGTAAGCTATACCAGAAAATGATGAAAGAGGAAACAACTTTGCCATCACAGAAACCCGTTGTCATTTGAAAATAGTGACTAAAGTTTTCAAATTTCAATATGTGGTTCGTCTTCTTAATTTTTGGGGGAGACCTTCAGTGCTATTTCAGGCAATGTGACGTAGAGAGACTCATTTAGAATAGGAAAATGAGAAAAGTAATCTCAGGATGAATCCCAAAGTACCATTCAAAACTAATCATTATGAATTTCTGCTGAAAGTAAAGAAGCATCCGAGCAGCAAAGAGAGCCCCACACAAGAAGTGCAATAGATGTACCAATATGAACTTCAATTAGCTTAACAATTTGGAGAAGAAGACACGTTAATAGCAAACTAAAATATAAACACAAATAAAGTAACAAAGATAGCACGAAGAAAAATATCCAAGTACACTAATGGCTAAAATAAGATTCTGGTGATAGGTACAACCACATTTACAAATAAATCATCAGGTGTTGAGGGATGCATTACAACACCACGGTTTTCAGGGCATACAGTTAAGAGTGGTTTATTTCTATCTACAAGGTCATAGACTAGCAGTGCATTGTCTTCAGGAACGTGATTATCTACACCGCACTGGTTTTCTTTGTAAACATGGATGTAAATACAACTTCCACATCATTTTCAATACAATCTCAGATATGCGGACGAAGTGCAAAAAGTAGCTCATCAAGACTAATGCATGGTGAATGTTGAAAAAATAAATAAATTAGAACATCATAAGAAAAAGAGCGAGACCCTATATATTATCTTATCACAACTTTCAACTTATTCTCCACTGCATCTCTAACATTCCACTGGGACATAAAACACAACATGATTAGTATCTAATTCAGAACTACAAAGATATCAAGTCAAATTGTGTAGTTGTACCTGCAGCTGGTTTATCTCCTCATCTGTAAGTGAACGTTCCATTGACCTATATGTGATCCTATAACAGTGACTGGTCATCCCTTGCTTATTCGTAAAATTATCGAGCAACTTGACCTGCAGTGTACAAAGAAGAGCAACATACGAAAGTTGAGGGGAACTTCAAGGATGACAATCAACTAAAAAATAACAACAATTCGGCAAAAATGACTAACACCCAACATAAATTAATTGCTGGTAGTGACTTGATGGCATGGCTTAACACAAAACAACAATTTTTATCTCACATGTATGATGAATATAAACTCAACATATAGATTATCAATCATTACGGAATCACATCTTCTGTAGGCTAGGTTACATATCAGTAACCTAAGGGGCAAGGATGCATCAGCAAGTGCCCCACTAGCTAGATAGTAGGAAAAGGTAGAGTATATTCAAATTCAAATATTTTTCCCAATCTACCCATGTTTAATCTTTAAAATCAAAGTTATGTTTTAATCCTCCTAATCTAACTCACTGCTTGAATTTTTAATAAGTATATTATCAGCTATTTAGTTTTGTTGGTTATGTAATTTCATGTATTTAAATTGCTTGCAGTTTAGTAATTATTTTCTTGGACTAGTCATTCTATATATACATTGTTTAATGTTTATTAATTACATTTTCTTGGTCATGTTGTCATTTGTTTACATTGCTTACTGATTATATAATATTTATTTTGTTCATCATGTTGTACCATGTATATAAATTTTAGAAAGCATGATGTTTATTAAAAATATTGTTTACCATATTATTGTGTGTATTTACATTGTGAAATGTCATACAATTTTGTTAATCATGTTATGCCATGTCATGTTTCACAAGATAGAAACAAACGAGAGAAATGATTCATGTGGCCACCCCCACATGGTGGATCATGGTTGTTATTGTATGTTGTAACATCAATGGAAATTGCTTATATTGAAAAGGATGTTAATACTGTTAAAAATGACATATTCATGGAATTTTTTTGAATATGAAAACCCTTCAAGGATCTTTGTTCCAAAAATCATTAAATTAATCAGATCAATAGCCTTAGAGATCGGTCATTACATTAACAATATATTTTATAAATGATTAATTGATACTCAGTTTCTCAATCGAGACAAATACTGATTAACACCTTTTTGAGCCTTGAGGACAACAGTAATTGTTTTCATTTAATTATGAATAATTAAATTGAAAACCAGAACTTATTCTTTTTAATAATACTTTCTTTATATGTATAAAGCCTGCTACGTCAAATTCTTGGCTTTGCTACTGATCACCTGATACAAATATAGGTATAACATAAATCATAACGTAAAACCAAGAACTGGCAAGGGTAAAAGGAAATGAGCCAGTATGGTTCACAGATGTATGACAGGTATGGAATTTTCTTACAATAATGAAAAGCTACAAACTACAAAAACTCACACAGGCAAAGAAAATGAGATTAGGAAATAGCTATGAATGGTAAAATATCTTTCTTTAAAAAAACAGAGGAAGAAGAAACCTTTGTAATCTTTGAAAGAAATATGAGAAAAAAATTTAGAACTTCATTAAAGGCTTTCTACAAACACTTCTGCGAATCTTTTCTTTTCCCACCATGTACTTTTTCCATATGCTACCTTGAGATTTCTATTAAACCATCAAGCTATAGTAGAAAACTTAATCTCATGGTTTAAATTTCACACTTGGAAAGTGTCCTATGCCCACCATTATTCCAAAAAAAATAGTTTTTATATCATACAAAAGTATCACGTGTCATTCTCTATATAATTCGCTTTATACAGACAATCCACCTAGTTAAATGTTCGATGCCAAATATACAAAAGGAATTTAAAGTAGAAAATGTAAATTGGATAAAAGTTAAACGCCTTGAAATAAGATCATACCTCCTCTACAAGATCCCCAGCAATTCCTCTCACAACCTCACATAAGTTATTCTCTGTGAATGAGTCACTAATCCAAAAACTAATGTCTTTGTAACAAGGAGGAAACTACAAAACAAATGGTTCAAATCATCACATGATTTAAGCATCACATTTATAAGTTGATTGAAGCAACAAAATCATATATGTGATAATTTTAGAACAAATTAACCAATTGGAAAGTCTTGTGTGTAACATCCCGAGATTTAGTCCCATGATGCTTAGAAAAAGAAATAGATAATACTAAATAAAGACTAGAATCAATGACCGTATAAACTTCAACTTAAGCATTTTAAACCCGATTATTAAGTCTGAGGCTGTTATAAACTAATTGAGCCTAAGTTGTTGAAAACGGTATCAGAAACTAGCAAAAAATGTAAGAACTAAGTACTTTATTCAAAAGAGTGGAAACTACCTCTAAAATCCTACATCGCCTACTTAAGACTATGAACTCTGATGAGGATGTCAAATAGGCGAAAATTGTAATATCTCGAGATTTAATCCAACATTGCTTAAAAAAATAAGTAGGTATGGCTAAAGAAAGACTAAGAGTCCATTTGATAAAGTTTCAGCTTTTGAACTTAAGTGTAGAAGTTAACTTCTAGTTAGAAGCTGTCGTAGTCTAACTTATGAAAATATAAAAGAATTATTATTCCAAAAGCTACATCTTCTAAGAAATTGGTAATGTTTGATAGAACTGTTGGAACATTACAACTTCTAAAGAGAAACTATATGCTTAAAAGTTATCCAAAAGCTCTACCAAACGAGTTCTTAAATCAACTATCATATAAACTTCTGCTTAAACAATTTAAGCTTAGTTGTTGAGTCTAAGGTTATTATGGACTAGTTGGGCCTAGATCATTACATATTGCTTTGATATCTCTTCACTATAACATTTTTTGAATTCTATTCAAGCAATGATTACATCCATGATTGCCTTTAGTGACAGCAACATCAAAAATTTTATGGACAACACGTGGTCATTCTGCAACAATATGTTGTATGAAATTTTTAACAGCATAATCATACCTTTGAAAATGACTTAAACTTGACTCCAAGCTTACCCTCTGAGAACTGCATCCAAGGTGCAGCATATCAGTTTCTAACAAACACAGTGAAGAACTGATGATAAGGATTTGCTAAAACCCTAATATCATATACAAAACCATGTCAACATAATCAGTGTTATATAGTTGGGCAAGCACCAACAATGTCTATTTGACCTTGGGTTAGACACTTTGGTTGTATGGCTGGACAACCACCTACAATGTCTATTTCACCATGGGTTAGACACGTTGGTTAAAGTTTAAGTTTCAAGCATTAAGATTTCTCAAAATATGGCAACTGATCATAGAAAAAAGCTATGACAACCATGCATAAATATTTTGAAGGAATCATCACTCAACTTCAATTGAGTGTAATATGACACCGAAAATGATGCAAATGTTTATATTTGATAGCAAGGATAAAAGAAAGCAGAGTGGCATAAAGCATAAACCAACTAAGTGAGGACTGGTAACAGATTTTTATATGAATGTCAGACAGTGAGACAAGTTATAGTGATACTTGAGAAGTAAACCGTGGATCCGTTGACCAAAAAAGGCGTATATCAGGTATGTCAAATAGAACCATGGCAAGGCGTTCTAATCCAAGTCCAAAAGCCCATGCAACACAATCTGTTCTTCCACTTGTCTTTAATATTTCCTGCTCAGTCACTCCACATCCCAAGACTTCCAGCCACTTTTCCTGTATAGTGACATATATATAAGTTCTTACAAATAGACTCAGAAAACTAATGCATGACGCTAAGAAACTAAAGAGTACTTCTACACAAAATAAATAAGGCTATAACTTTCCAAGCGTGAACATGACACATTAATTCATAAATCTATCACGTATAGAAGATAATTAAAAGGATAAAAAGGGAATCAGTTGATGCAAACAAGCACCATGAAGTGTAACTCTGAACAGAAAAATTGGGCAGTTTGGATATTATGTGTCCAAAAATTTTCATGAAGCAAACACAAATGGTACAAGTACTAATTATCTTACACTCTTTAAGTTGCAATGGTCTTTTCACTAGTTAACTGGCTGTCTTATAGAGTCTGCTACTCTTCTTAGATGACAAGTGACAAATTAACATGTTTCCAATTAGAGCCAAGGGTATACATATGGGTTGACATTTCATTGGATTTCCAGATAGAATTGGAACTCGAATCAGGTCACTTACAGAAGAATCAATATCAGGTCAATATTTCCCGTGACAAATCAATGCAAATTGTAAAATAAAGGGCATCATAAGAGTCCATTCACTTAAAGCATTCAGTTTATCTTACAGAATTTCTTGAGCCTGTGTTATGTGCATTATAATAACTACTATGGATAGTTTTTTCATTTACAAACCTTATAAGTATTCAGACTTAATCAATAAGTTAACCTTACAGCTTTCTGCAAAAGAAAGTGCCCCAGTCTATCCAATGACAATTATTTTCCCCACTCTACACACCAACATCTGCTAAGGCTTTTCTTCAAAATTCTAATAATTGACCAAAATGCTTATCGGATGAAATCTGTAGCTTCCACAGAAGCATGTAGTTTTTATATTGCAAAGGCCCAAAAATGTAAATGGCAAAGCTCAACCAACTAGTTCTAATATAAACCTGAAAATATATTTCCAACTCAAAGGATGGTTCCGTGAATGGAAAATAGGTATCTACCCAGCGCATTTCCACATCTCCTGCAAGTATCAGATTCAGAATGTTCTGTCAAGGTCATGTTGGGACAATAAGTCCAACTATAACCTCATAAGAGCTACAAAGTGGCAACTGGCAAAGGATGTAAGCAGCATTAACTAAGGAACTGTACCAAATAAATGTCTGGCCAGACCCTCTAGCGTCTTCTTTAAATCTGAAGCAGCATAAGATGTTGCATCGATGCCAGATGTAGCACATTCATCCAAGGAAAACACACGAACTCCTTCCATCTGAATGTTAGTGAACACTCAATAGTCATGCTTGCCCATCAAAAAAAGTCAACCTAATAATTACAAGAAATAGATCCACTAGTACGATGTACCTGATGGAATACAGAGTAATGAGTAGAGTCAACCGAATCTCTTCGATAGACATCTCCTGTGACAAGAAATTGACTGTGTCCTTGATTCAACAATTCAGCTTGATGAGCACTTGTATGGCATCTCAAGACAGTTTGAGAATCAACATAGTAGGTATCATTGTAACTCCTGCTAACATGGTCAGAGGGAACCAACACGTCATCAAAATTCTGCAAGCAGAAACAGCAGCATTAGTCATGGAAAAGAATAGAATGGCTTCGACATTATGGAAATGCCTTGTGATGAAATTGTAAACTACTCATAGTTTGATGGTATGACAAGAAACATAAAAAACTATTTCAGTAGACTTTGAAATAACAAAAGCTACATCTAACAGGATACAGGTATCACATTCTCTGACAAGTTATTAAGTTAAGCAAAGCATCACTGGACTAATGCCATGGAATCAAATTATGCATTCTAAAAGAATTTAAGGAAAAGCTCAATTTGAGGATAAGCTATGGCAGTAATCGGCTGATTCTTGCTCAGCACCAAGCTAAAACTAGAAAAGGCTATTCAGTAATAATAATGTGTAAATGGAAGTAAGGTAGTTACATCTATGATTTTTTTTTTGAAAACAATACACTTACATTTGTTAGCTCGTTTTGTGGCTTATGATCAAATTCAACCCAGTCAAGTTGGACAAACTATGGTAAAAATGAGTGATTGTGATTGGTTGTCTAGACAAGCTAAATTCGTGAAGTACAAAGATGGCTTCTTTAAAATTCAAGAAGCACCGAGTTGTTATAGTCCTGATGCTTTTATAAAACTACGACATGACAGGGAAGAAGATGACATTTCTATAATAATAATTCTACCATAACTTGGTACAGAGCAACATACCTGACAATTCGAAAAGGAAAAACTTGATAGTACTTGATGGACTACTGTCCATCCACAGCAATTAAACCTGGGTCAGGTAGACTTAGCTGATATAAAAATTACACCTAAAATTCCAAATTTGCAGTGAGAAATATGATACATATTATATTCTGATAAAGGTTAGCCATTATGCTCATATGCCATATAGACATTTTAGGCCTTTGACACTGAATCCGTTGCATTATAAATTCTGCTAGTTTTACTGTTCCAGATTCAATTCAAGCATCAATAAATAATGACTAGTGTCATTATATGAAAAAATTTGCACCATTCATACATATACCATCTTGATATCATTTTTTTTAATTTTAACTAGAGTAGTGACAAATTATGGTTCATCATTCATAACTAAAGTAACAACCATAGACAATTACGAGTTTCTGCTTAATTGCTTATTATAGATCGAGAGCATTATGGTCACACTCCAACATTACCAACCTCTAATAATTCTCAAGTGACCAATTTCAGTAACTGTTCCAAGAAAACACCAATATTTTACAAGCCATAGACTTTCCGCATAACACTCAATCTGAAGAACAAGTGAATCTCAACTCTCATTTATACCTGCTTGACAGTAACAATAGGAAAAAGATCATCGAACTTGACGAACTTTCCCATATAGTTTGTATCAAAAAACTCGAAGATCGCATTCTTCAGAATCCCAAGGGGATGGTTATCCCTCCTGTGCAGCTGCATTCCCAGCTTCGTGTAAATCGTATCCGGCACATTGTTCGTGGGATCACTCTCCCTCACCACATCTACGCCCACCACAACCACCAATCAAAAGAAAGAATCACAAAAAACGAGAACAAAAGAACCGACTTTTCGAAACGTACCCTCTCTGGCAACTTTGACGCCGCCAACCTCGAGAACAGCGGCAACGACGGGCGCCCGCTTGGACTTCTTCCGGGGAACGGCGGTGGAGAGGGAGGAGAAGGAGGAGGCAAAGGATGGGAAGGGGAGGAGCTGCTGGGGTTTGAGGAGGGGCAAGGGTTTGAGGAGTGGGGTTCGGGGGAGAGAGGAGGCGGAGGCGATTGTTGCAGCTGCTGCCACCGCCATGGGGATGATGATGGAATGGCGGCAGGAGGTGGAGAGGGAGGTGGTGGTTCTGTGGATAAGACGCAGCATTTTGGAAGGAGCTGGGGTTTATGGTAGGGTGGGATTTTGGTGGTGATGGTGGAGGCAACAAGGAGTCGATGGTTGGTTGGTTTGGTTTGGTCTCACTCCAGGGAAAAGGGCTGAAACGGAGAGCTGCCGGGGACTTGTGCTATTTGATGGTTGTCTTTCACATCGACACAATCGTTACAGTTATTACATCTCCAGCTGATTTCCAACGTCCCCCCATTGCATCTTTTGACTTTTTTTTTGGGTTTCAGCTGAACCAAACTTCGGTTTTCCACGAGAGCATATATGTTTATCATATTGTGGAACGAAATTTATAGTTTACAACTTGACAAACACTTCTTTTTATAGTAAACCTATAAAGATTTGGGTTCAAAATCATCCAAATTTTTTATAATAAAATCTTATTTTCAAGACATAATTACGATAAATCATCACAAAATATAATATATACAGAAGTATATTTGAATCCAAGTAGAAAATCAGATAATTATTCTTAATCACGTGTATGGAAGTTGACCTTTCAAATCGTATCTTTTCCTTTGTTTTTCTCAAAATGAAGTGAAAGAGGAGAAATCAGAAGTCTGAGGTTTGGAAATCATGATGCTTATTTATAGAATTATATAATTTGACATATTTTAAATTCAACTGATCAACAAATAGAAATATACTTCATTGGTCTCTACATATTAAACTCATACCACGTAAGATGTCACTAGACTCAATTAAAATCCAAATAGATCACTTTTAATGAACTTAATCAGAAAATAGCCTCTAATACTTTAATTGGTTTTATATTTGCTTACATTTAATTAGATTTTAACCCAACAATCTCTCACTTAAGCCACATGTAAAATTAACAATTAAAGTATTAAAACATTATGAGCTCAAAATGGCTATTTAAACTAAGACATCTTATATAATTTGATCCATCAAGTGTACCAACGTAGAATAAAAAAGGTTTTCATTACTATAAACATAACTCAACCCACAATGGTTACTAATGCTAATACAACTAACGACGTGAACCAAGTGTGGATATGTAGCGTAAAATTTAGGCGAAGTAATCTAAACATGTCTATATCGAATTGGTCCAACATTATACTTTAGTGAGATCAACATACATGTCCAAAATGAAAATAACTGTAAACTTTATTTCTACAAGAAACGATGTCTTTTACAATATAACATACAAATACAAATGTAACTTTCCACTACGTCACATACTTGTATTAATACTACCTAGATAATTAACTAACTATGAAAAACTAAAATTAATAGTGAAAATAAAACTTAATAAACTATTACTATCTAGAACCGTGTGTGTGGTTAAGTAGCTCCAAACATTTTGCACTAGGACTGGACTGTACTCTTTAATTTACACTTAGAAACAAAACACAAAATAAAAACACGTGAGTGACATCTATGTCATCCAATATGCGTTGACCCAAAACCGTGACGAAAAACCACATAAAACCCACAAATCATAGTTATCAAAACCAAATCAAAAGAAAAACCAGATCCATAAAACTTAATCACAATTGTGACCATGCCAGAATTGGCCTTCGCGTGAGGGAACACGCGAAGAACCGAAAAGGTCACAACGAAGATAGTGAATCCGAGGAAGGACACTCAACTCGAAAACATCGAAGAAAATACGAAAAAGAAACGATAAGGACAAAATGGAGTCACCAACTAATCTTTTAAAATCGAGAAGACAAGGAAAATCGAACATGATAAAATGCAAGAAAAAAAATAATGCAATATGAATGCAAATGCATGTATGAATGTATGTGCATGCTCCGTGTCTAATAGATACAACACATTAGTCATTGTAGACCAGGAAAGGGTAAGGACTTTTGTTACGCATGGAGAAGGTGTTAGGCACCCTCATGGGCTTGAGAAATCGATCTTTTTAGGCTTTTTGCTTGCTTGTGTGTCGTCAAATGTAAATGATCATGCATGCTTGCTAAGTCTAAAATGGATGTATACTATATGCTATACTGTTGCAAGTGATGTAAGTGGTGCGGAAATTTGATGTAAATAGGCTCAATTACGCTATGTGAATCCTGAATCGTCGATCAAAAGGATCTGACATAGTAATCGTCATTGCCTTAAATGCAAGTGCGTCATGATGTATGATCTAAATGTCATGATACATGAAGATGATGCAAAGGTAACTGATATGTAAATATAATGTTGTATGCGATAAAGTATAAAATGTTGGAGAGAGTGATGTGGTGTATCATGCATGATGGTATGAGTCATAAGCATAGTTAATGTAGATCAAAAAAATACATGAGATGCAAGTGCATGTGCTTGGATGCATGGATATGCGATGTAAAAATGGATGGAGTAAGTGGGCAAGGGCTCAAGCCAGCTGCCTGTTCTGTCCCTGGCAGAACCACGCATGTCCAACGCGCACGTCTGTCGCGTAATCGGGCCACGCAGGCTAAAGACAGAACAGGGCAACGAGCTAACGCCCTTCGCCCCACTCCTGGGTAGAATGTGGTGGTGCAAATGACTAATTAAATGCATGGGGATTTAGAGTAAACTATCATGAATAGATGCATGCCTTGGGTTAGGTCCTAGGATGCTCGGTTCACTCTCCCAACCCTCCTCTATAGTCGTTGGAGCACACTTGTTCTCACGACCATGGAATCCGATCGTGAGCCCTGACGAGCTCTGTGGCGGCTATCAGAGGTGTTAGGGAGTGAGAGGGGATGATGAGGGATGCTCCTATCTACTTGAATGCAAAAGTGGCTAGATGGATATTTCCTCTCACCTACGTCGTCGAAGATGGATTTCGACATCGCTAAAGGTGGAGAAGATAATGATGAAATGGCATGTATTGCATGGCGAAACAGTAAAACATGCTCCAAACGATGCGAGGAAGCAAAGAAATACAAAGGCAACTGAGAAATGTGCAGTAAAGAGTGAAAATGAACCTATGGAGTTTATGGGTTGTCCCTCTCCGACAAGGCTTGCGGTGGCGTTCTTCGGACTTTCGGTGCATGGTGGCTACGGGGGCGGGCTCGGAGGGTTGTGGAGTGACTAGTGGAAGGTCTGGTAAGGCAATGTTGAGGCTAGACAAGGTGTTTCAATGGGCATGAGATAATGGAGAGGAAACATAGATTTCGGCCAGTGTTGGAGGTGGCCGGGTGGTAACGGATGGCCTGGGGAGTTTGTTGGATGCTTCAGTGAGATGGGAGACTCAACTAGAAGGGGTGAATATGCTCTGACGCTATGCAAAAGTGCAAGGCCAAGAGGGGAAGTTGTGTGTTTACTGAATGGCTGGAAGTGGTGGAGGATGGCCGGAATGGATGGTTGGCAATGGTGGTCTGCTCAAGGATGGCCAGTACACGGAGTTGGGAGTCCCAGAGGGGTCGGAGATCCAAGAGTGGGAGTTCATTATTGTGGGGAGGTGATTTGGAGGAGGTGGTGACGTGTCGGTATGAGGGACAGTGGTGTGCTGTAGGTGATGGCAGGGCATGGCTCGGGCGTGAGCGGCGAGAGCACGACTGCAGCAAGGCATGGTGGTGGCAGAGGTGTCAGGCATGTCGAGGTAGCAACCTGAGCAACGCGGTGTCATGGCTCTTATTGAGTACGATGACAGGGACGGGTCGAGCGGCTTTCGCCCAATAACCCTGCTCCCCACGCGCATCCACGACGCGCAGTCGGGCTGCGCCCTCCACTGACATAAGGCACACAAGTTGGATTCTGGTGTTAGGCTTTGATGTTTAGGGTTTATAGGTCAGTGTTTAGGGTGTTTGGGTTGGTTTAAGTGTTTTGGGCTAGTTTTCGGGTAAACTGGGTTTAGAAGGGGTGAAGTGCCTCGTTGCTGCTGGAGTGCGTTTTCCTAGAGGAATCTGTCGCAAGTGGCTGCCAAAATGGAGTGTCTACAACAATAATTCAAGATTTTACTTGCAAACCATGCCTTTTTAAATTATAAATATTTCCATTGAAATCATACGCATATTTGCAATCCATTTCGTGCATTCTCAAAACCAAGTTCCTAACTGAAATCGTCTCAAAAACCACATATAGCACGAAAATCCCGTCACGTTATCCTGGTCACAAGTAATCGACTAGCCACAAGCAACTAATGAGGACTCTAGTCTCTCTCAAATGCACTACCACTGTGAACTATCCCATGTAGGAATCCAACCACCTCAACCGCAGCCTCACTATATCACATATATCTCACACACGTATGGGGTGCATCCTTTGACACCCCTTGGTGCCCAAGCACTTAGGGACTCGGGTCCTATAGTACCACTACCATAGTCACGAGGCTCCACTCTCAGACTCAAGCTTAGAAGTCACGGAAAGCATTTTCAAACACATACATTTTCTTTCTCAAAATCATTTTCTAAACATTTTCTCATCAAATAGACCATTTGTGGAATCAAACCAAGAATTAATCACATGATTTGCACTAAAAATAGGATTTGACCAAAACTATGGTACTGACCCATGGTACCACCTCGCAGGGCAAGCCTGAGAGACAAACCCGCAACATGGGTTTTACTATCAAACTAGAGAACCAGAAAACACGATGTCAAAAATTGTCTGAGATGGGAGCCTCAAGCGAACCCACCATAGGCACTCTAAAAATCGCACAAAATACATGAAATCAAAGGACTCTAAGTCTTCTACCATTTGTGACAAAAATCACTAAAAATCGTGGAATAGAACTCGTGTTATAAAAATCAAAAGCTAACAAACCCACTAAAAATCACTCTAGCAGATTCATATGAAAAAAAACTAGAAATCCACTGATAATTTATCAAAAAAATTCAAAGATTTCATCCATACATCAAGGACAAGCTATTCTATGAGTTTATCACTAATTTTAATGAAATTAGAAAATAAAATGGGTAATGGATGTATACAATGCTTGCTAGCAATCCTTCTCTGTTTTCCAATGAGCTCTATATTTTTTGGCCAGCCCCTCTCTCTCTCTTGACCCTCTGGTTCCTCTCCCTCTCTTTGGTTTTTTTCAAGCTTTGGCACCTCCTCTTCTTCTCCTTCTCCTTTTATTTTCCTCATTTCTTGTCGTCACTTGCGACCAACAGTCACTGGTAAACGTAGGCTAACTGGTGGCAGGGTAAGGTGTCGAGCGGTGCCATCTGTAGACACCCCGATTTTGAGGTGACCCAGGAATGAGTGTCCCTATGTTGCTTTGGATGCGATCAGCCTTTAAACCGAACCCCTAACCCATTAGCAAGCCAAAGTCCAGATTGTTTTTGAGGTAGCTTGGCGCACCATTGTGGCGCACCAAGGTGGCGCACTAAGGTGGCGCACC
>JAMKQA010000390.1:0-27959 GCA_024699735.1 Posidonia australis
GAGGGAAGACCTCGACCAAATGGTCTAGATGCCAACGAGAGGGAAGACCTCGACCAAATGGTCAAGAGGTCAACGAGTGGGAAGACCCTGACCAAATGATCAAAAGGCCAACGAGAGGGAAGACCTTCACCAAGTGGCCAAGAGGCCAACGAGAGGTAAGACCTCGACCTAATGGTGTAGTGGCCAACAAGTGGGAAGACCTCGGCCAATGGTCAAGAGGCCAACGAGAGGGAAGACCTCGACCAAATGGTCAAGAGGCCAAAGGGAGGGAAGACCTCGACCAAATGGTCAGCAGGCCAATGAGAGTGAAGACCTCGACCAAATGGTCAAGAGGCCAACGAGTGGGAAGACCTCGACCAAAGGGTCAAGAGGCCAACGAGACGGAAGACCTCGACCAAGTGGTCAAGAGGCCAACGACAGGGAAGACCTCGACCAAATTGTCAAGAGGCCAACGAGACGGAGGACCTCGACCAAATGGTCAAGAGGCCAACGAGAGGGAAGACCTGGACCAAATGGTGAAGAGGCCATTGAGACGGAATTCCTCGACCAAATGGTCAAGAGGCCAACGAGAGGAAAGACCTCGACCAAACGGACAAGAGGCCAAGGAGTGAGAAACCTCGACTTAATGGTCAAAGGGCCAACGAGATGGAAGACCTCGACCAAATGGTCAAGAGACTTACGAGAGGGAAGACCTCGACCAAATGGTCAAGAGGCCAACAAGAGGGAAGACCTCGACCAAATGGTCATGAGGCCGACGAGAGGGAAGACATCGACCAAATGGTCAAGAGGCCAACGAGAGGGAAGACATCGACCAAATGGTCAGGAGGACAATGAGTGGGAAGACTTTGACCAAATGGTCAAGAGGCCAACGGGATGGTAAATCTCGTCCAAATGGTCATGAGGCAAACGGGAGGCAAGTCCTTGACCAATTGGTCATGAGGCCAACGAGACGGAAGACCTCGACCAAATGGACTAGAGGCCTACAAGAGGGAAGACCTCGACCAAATTTCCTAGAGGCCAACTAGAGGGAAGACCTCCACCAAATGGTCAACAGGTCAATGAGATGGAAGACATTGACCAAATGGTCATGATGCCAACGAGAGGGAAGACCTCGACCAAATGGTCAAGAGGCCGACGAGAGGGAAGACCTCGACCCAATGATCGAGAGGCCACGATTGGGAAGACCTCATCCTAATAGTCAAGAGGCGAACGAGACGGATGAACTCGACCAAATGGTATAGAGGCCAACGAGAGGGAAAACCTCGACGAAATGGTCAAGATGCCAACAAGAGGGAAGACCTCGACCAAATGGTCAAGAGGCCAATGAGGGGGAAGACCTCGACCATTTGGTCAAGAGAACAACGAGAGGGAAGACCTTGTCCAAATGGTTATGGGGCCAACGAGAGGGAAGACCTCGACCAATTGGTCAAGAGGCCAACGAGAGGGACGACCTCGACGAAAGGGTCAAGAGGACAACGAGAGGGAAGACCTGACCAAATGGTCAAGAAGCCAACGAGTGGAAAGAACTCGTCCAAAAGGTCAATTGGCCAACGAGAGGGAAGACCTCGACCAAATGGTCAAGAGGACAACGAGAGGGAAGACCTCGACCAAATGGTTAAGAGGTCAACGAGAGGGAAGACCTCGACCAAATGGTCAAGAGGCCAACGAGACGGAAGACCTCGACCAAATGGTCAAGAGGCCAACGAGATGGAAGACCTCGCCCAATTGGTGAAGAGGCCAACGAGAGGGAACACTTCGACCAATAGGTCAAGAGGCCAACGAGAGGGAACACCTCTACCAAATGGTCAAGTGGCCAACGTGAGAGCAGACCTCGACCAAATGGTCAAGTGGCCGCGGAGAGGGATGACCTCGACCAAATGGTGTAGAGGCCAACTAGAGGGAAGACATCGAACAAATGGTAAAGAGGCCAAAGGGTGGGAAAACCTCGACCAAATGGTCAAGAGGCCAACGAGAGGGAAGACCTCGACCAAATGCTCTAGGGGCCCTCGAGAGGGAAGACTTCGAACAAATGGTCAAGAGGCCAATGAGACAGAAGACCTTTACCAATTGGTCTTGAGGCCAACGGGACGGGAGGCCTTGATCAAATGGTCTGGAGGCCAACGAGTTGGAAGACCTAGACCAAATTGTCAAGAGGCCAACGAGAGGGAAGTCCTCAACCAATTGGTCTAGAGGCCAACAACAGCGAACACCTCAACCAAATGGAGAAGTGGACACGAGAGGGAAGACCTTGACCAAATGGTGCAGAGGTCAATGAGAGGGAAGACCTTAACCAAATGGTCAAGAGGAAAACGAGTGGGAAGACCTCGACCAAATGGTCAAGTGGCCAACGAGAGGGTAGACCTCGACCAAATGGTCAAGCGGCCAACGAAAGCGAAGACCTCGGCCAAATGGTCCAGAGGCCAACGAGACGAAAGACCTCGACCAAATGGTGAAGAGGCCAATGAGAGGGAAGACCTCGACCAAATGGTCAGGAGGACAACGAGTGGGATGACCTCGACCAATTGGTCAAGAGGCCAACGAGTGGGATGACCTTGACCAAATGGTCCAGAGGCCAACGAGATGGAAGACCTCGACCAAATGGTCAAAAGGCCAACGAGGGGGAAGACCACGACCAAATGGCCAAGAGGGCAACGAGAGAGAAGACCTCGACCAAATGGTTAAGAGGCCAACGAGAGGGAAGACCTCGACAAATTGGTGAAGAGGCCAACGAGAGGGAAGACCTCGACCAAAGGGTCAAGAGGACAACGAGAGGGAAGACCTCGACCAAATGGTCAAGAAGCCAATGAGAGGGAAGACCTTGACCAAATGGTCAAGTGGCCAATGAGTGGGAAGACCTCGACCAAAAGGTTAAGAGGCCAATGAGAGGGAAGACCTCGACCAAATGGTCAAGAGGCCATCGAGAGTGAAGATCTCGAGCAAATGGTCAAGAGGTCAACGAGTGGGAAGTCCTCGACCAAATGGTCATGAGGCCAATGAGACGGAAGACCTCGACCAAATGGTCAAGAGGCCAACGAGAGGGCAGACCTCGACCAACTGGTCAAGCAGCCAACGAAGGGAAGACCTCGACCAAATGGTCAAGCGGCCAACGAGCGGGAACACCTCGACCAAATTGTCAAAAGGCCATCGAGAGGGAAGACCTCGACCAAATGGTCAAGAGGCCAACGTGAGGGCAGACCTCGACCAAATGGTCAAGTGGCCAACCAGAGGGAAGACCTCGACCAAATGGTCTAGAGGCCAACGAGAGGAAGACCTCGACCAAATGGTCAAGAGGCCAACTAAAGGGAAGACCTCGACCAAAAGGTCTAGAGGCCAACGAGAGGGAAGACCTCGACCAAATGGTCAAGAGGCCAACTAGAGGAAAGACCTCGACCAAATGGTCATGAGGCCAACGAGAGGGAAAACCTCGACCAAATGGTCAAATGGCCAACAGGAGGGAAGGCCATGACCAAATGGTCTAGGGGCCCACGAGAGGGAAGACATCGACCAAATGGTGAAGAGGCCAACGAGAGGGAGGACTTCGGCCAAATGGTCAAGAGAACAACGAGAGGGAACACCTCGGCCAAAATGGTCAAGAGGCCAACGAGAGGGAAGACCTCGACCAAAGGGTCAAGAGGACAACGAGAGGGAAGACCTCGACCAAAAGGTCAAGATGCCAACGAGAGGGATGTCCTCGACCAAATGGTCAAGAGGCCAATGAGAGGTAAGACCTCGACCAAATGGCCAAGAGGCCAACGAGAAGGATGACCTCGACCAAATGGTCAAGAGGCCTACGAGTGGGAAGACCTTGACCAAATTGTCAAGAGGCCAACGACAGGGAAGACCTGGACCAAATGGTCTAAGGGCCAACGAGAGGGAAGACATCGACCAAATGGTCTAGAGAACAACAAGAGGGAAGACCTCGGCCAAATGGTCAAGAAGCCAACTTGAGGGAAGACCTCGACCAAAGGGTCAAGAGGACATCAAGAGGGAAGACCTCGACCAAATGGTCAAGAAACTAACGAGAGGGAAGAACTCGACGAAATGGTCAAGAGGCCAACGAGAGGGAAGACCTCGACCAAATGGTCAAGAGACCAACGAGAGGGAAGACCTCGACCAAATGGTCTAGATGCCAACGAGAAGGAAGACCTCGACCAAATGGTCAAGAGGCCAACGAGAGGGAAGACCACGACCAATTGGTCAAGAGGCCAACGAGACGGACGACATCGACCAAATGGTCAAGAGGCCAATGAGAGGGAAGACGTCGACCAAATGGTCAGGAGGCCAACGATACAGAAGACCTCGACCAAATGGTCAAGAGGCCAACGTGAGGGAAGACCTCGACCAAACGGTCAAGAGGCCAACAAAACGGTAGACCTCGACCAAATGGTCAAGAGGCCAACGAGAAGGAAGATCTCGACCAAATGGTCAAGAGGCTAACGAGACGGATGACCTCGAACAAATGGTCATGAGGCCAACGATAGGGAAGACGTCGACAAAATGGTCAAGAGGCCAACGATACAGAAGACCTCGACCAAATGGTCAAGAGGCCAACGAGAGGGAAGACCTCGACCAAATGGTCAAGAGGCCAACGAGATGGAAGACCTCGAACAAATGGTCAAGAGGCCAATGAGACGGAAGACCAAGACCAAATGGTCTTGAGGACTACGAGATGGAAGACCTTGATCAAATGGTCTAGAGGCCAACGAGACGGAAGACCTCGACCAAATGGACTAGAGCCCAACGAGAGGGAAGACCTCGACCAAATGGTCAAGAGGCCAACGTGAGGGAAGACCTCGACCATATGGTCAAGTGGCCAACGTGAGGGCAGACCTCGACCAAATGGTCAAGAGGCCAACGAGAGGGAAGACCTCGACCAAATGGTCAAGAGGCCAACGAGAGGGTTGACCGCGACCAAATGGTCAAGAGGCCAACGAGAGGGAAGACCTCGACCAAATGGTCTATGGGCCAACGAGAGGGAAGACATCGACCAAATGGTCAAGAGGCCAACGAGAGGGAGGACCTCGGCCAAGTGGTCAAAAGAACAATGACAGGGAAGACCTCTGCCAACTGGGCAAGAGGCCAACGAGAGGTAAGACCTCGACCAAAGGGTCAAGAGGACAACAAGAGGGATGACCACGACCAAATGGGCATGAAGCCAACGAGAGGGAAGGCCTCGACAAAATGGTCAAGAGGCCAACGACAGGGAAGACCTCGACCAAATGGTCAAGGGGCCAATGAGAAGAATGGCCTCGACCAAATGGTCAAGAGGCAAACGAGTGGGAAGACCATGACCAAAAGGTCAAGAGGCCAACGAGAGGGAGGACGTTGACCAAATGGTCAAGTGGCCCACGGGAGGGCAGACCTCGACCAAATGGTCAAGAGGCCAACGAGAGGGAAGACCTTGACCAAATGGTCTAGAGGCCAATGAGATGGAAGACCTCGAACAAATATTCTTGAGGCCAATGATAGGGAGGACCTTGACCAAATGGTATAGAGGCCAACGAGACGGAAGACCAGAACCAAATGGTCAAGAGGCCCACGAGAGGGAAGACCATGACCAAATGGTCTAGAGGCCACTGAGGGGGAAGACCTCGACCAATTGGTCAAGAGGACAACGAGAGGGAAGACCTTTACCAATTGGCCAAGAGGCCAACGAGACGGAAGACCTTGACCAAATGGTCAAGAGGCCAACGAGAGGGAAGAACTAGACCAAATGGTCAAGAGGTCAACATGAGGGAAGACCTCGACCAAATGGTCAAGAGGCCAACGAGAGGGAAGATCTCGACCAAATAGTCATGAGGTCAACGAGAGGGAAGACCTCGACCAAATGGTCATGAGGCAAACGAGACGGAAGACCTCGACCAAATGGTCAAGTGGCCAACGAGAGGGAAGACCTCGACCATAAGGTCAAGAGGCCAACGAGAGGGAAGACCTCGCCCAATTGGTCAAAAGGCCAACGAGAGGGAAGACCTCGACCAAATGGTCAAGAGGCCAACGAGAGGGAAGACCTCGACCAAATGGTCAAGAGGCCAACGTGAGGGAAGACCTCGACCATATGGTCAAGTGGCCAACGTGAGGGCAGACCTCGACCAAATGGTTAAGAGGCCAACGAGAGGGAAGACCTCGACCAAATGGAAAAGAGGCCAACGAGAGGGTAGACCTCGACCAAATGGTCGAGAGGCCAACGAGAGGGAAGACCTCGACCAAATGGTCTATGGGCCAACGAAAGGGAAGACATCGACCAAATAGTCAAGAGGCCAACGAGAGGGAGGACCTCGGCCAAATGGTCATGAGAACAACGACAGGGAAGACCTCAGCCAAATGGTCAAGAGGCCAACGAGAGGTAAGACCTCGACCAAAGGGTCAAGAGGACAACGAGAGGGATGACCACGACCAAATGGTCATGAAGCCAACGAGAGGGAAGACCTCAACAAAATGGTTAAGAGGCCAACGAGAGGGAAGACCTCGACCAAATGGTCAAGGGGCCAACGAGAAGAATGGCCTCGACCAAATGGTCAAGAGGCCAACGAGTGGGAAGACCATGACCAAAAGGTCAAGAGGCCAACGAGAGGGAAGACCTCAACCAAATGGTCTAGGGGCCAACGAGAGCGAGGACATCGACGAAATGGTCAAGAGGCCAACGAGAGGGAAGGCCTCGGCCAAATGGTCAAGAGAACAACGAGAGGGAAGACCTCGGCCAGATGGTCAAGAGGCCAACGAGAGGGAAGACCTCAACCAAAGGGTCCAGAGGACAATGAGAGGGAAGACCTCTACCAAATGGTCAAGAAGCCAACGAGAGGGAAGACCTCGACCAAATGGTCAAGAGGACAACGAGAGGGAAGACCTCGACCAACTGGTTAAGAGGCCAACGAGAGGGAAAAACTCGACCAAATGGTCAAGAGGCCAACGAGAAGGAAGACCTCGACCAAATGGTCCAGAGGCCAACGAGAGGGAAGACCTCGGCCAAATGGTCAAGAGGCCAACGAGACGGAAGACCTCGATCAAATGGTCAACAGGCCAACGAGAGGGAAGACCTTGACCAAATGGTCAAGAGGCCAACGAGGCAGAAGACCTCGACCAAATGGTCAAGAGGCCAACGACAGGGAAGACCGCGACCAAACGGTCAAGAGGCCAATGAGATAGAAGAACTCGACCTAATGGTTATGAGGCCAATGAGACGGAAGACCCTGGCCAAATGGTCTAGAGTCCAACGAGACGGAAGACCTTGATCAAATGGTCTAGAGGCCAACGAGATGGAAGACCTCGACCAATTGGTCAAGTGGCCAATGAGAGGGAAGACCTCGACCAATTGGTCTAGAGGCCAACGAGAGCGAAGACCTCGACCAAATGGTGAAGAGGACACGAGAGGGAAGACCTTGACCAATTGGTCAAGAGGCCAACGAGATGGAAGACCTCGACCAAACGGTCATGAGACCAACTAGGGAGAAGACCTTGACCAAAGGGTCTAGAGGCCAACGAGACGGAAGACCTCCACCAAATGGTCAAGAGGCCAACGAGATGGAAGAACTCGACCTAATGGTCATGAGGCCAACACGAGGGAAGACCTTGACCAAATGGTCTAGGGCCAACGAGACAGAAGACCTTGATTAAATGGTCAAGAGGCCAACGAGAGGGAAGACCTCGACCAATTGGTCTAGGGGCCAACGAGAGTGAAGACCTCGACCAAACGGTCAAGAGGTCAACTAGAGGGAAGACCTTGACCAAATGGTCATGAGGCCAACGAGAGGGAAGACCTCGACCAAATGGTCAAGAGGTCAACGAGAGGGAAGACCTCGACCAAATGGTCAAGGGGCCAACGAGAAGAATGGCCTCGACCAAATGGTCAAGAGGCCAACGAGTGGGAAGACCATGACCAAAATGTCAAGAGGCCAACGAGAGGGAGGACCGTGACCAAATGGTCAAGTGGCCAACGTGAGGGCTGACCTCGACCAAATGGTCAAGAGGCCAATGGGAGGGAAGACCTTGACCAAATGGTCTAGAGGCCAACGAGATGGTAGACCTCGACCAAATGTTCGTGAGGCCAATGATAGGGAGGACCTTGACCAAATGGTCTAGAGGCCAACGAGACTGAAGACCACAACCAAATGGTCAAGAGGCCCACGAGAGGGAAGACCACGACCAAATGGTCTAGAGGCCACTGAGAGGGAAGACCTCGACCAATTGGTCAAGAGGACAACGAGAGGGAAGACCTTGACCTATTGGCCAAGTGGCCAACGAGACAGAAGACCTTGACCAAATGGTGAAGAGGCCAACGAGAGGGAAGACCTTGACCAAATGGTCAAGTGGTCAACATGAGGGAAGACCTCGACCAAATGGTCAAGAGGCCAACGAGAGGGAAGATCTCGACCAAATAGTCATGAGGTCAACGAGAGGGAAGACCTCGACCAAAAGGTCATGAGGCCAACGAGACGGAAGACCTCGACCAAATGGTTAAGAGGCCAACAGAGGGAAGACGTCGACCATAAGGTCAAGAGGCCAACGAGAGGGAAGACCTCGCACAATTGGTCAAAATGCCAACGAGAGGGAAGACCTCGACCAAATGGTCAAGAGGCCAACGAGAGGGAAGACCTCTACCAAATGGTCAAGAGGCCAACGTGAGGGAAGACCTCGACCATATGGTCAAGTGGCCAACGTGAGGGCAGACCTCGACCAAATGGTCAAGAGGCCAACGAGAGGGAAGACCTCGACCAAATGGTAAAGAGGCCAACGAGAGGGAAGACCTCGACCAAATGGTCTATGGGCCAACGATAGGGAAGACATCGACCAAATAGTCAAGAGGCCAACGAGAGGGAGGACATCGGCCAAATGTTCAAGAGAACAACGACAGGGAAGACCTCAGCCAAATGGTCAGGAGGCCAACGAGAGGTAAGACCTCGACCAAAGGGTCAAGAGGACAACGAGAGGGATGACCACGAGCAAATGGTCATGAAGCCAACGAGAGGGAAGACCTCGACGAAATGGTCAAGAGGCCAACAAGAGGGAAGACCTCGACCAAATGGTCAAGGGGCCAACGAGAAGAATGGCCTCGACCAAATGGTCATGAGGCCAACGAGTGGGAAGACCATGACCAAAAGGTCAAGAGGCCAACGAGAGGGAAGACCTCGACCAAATGGTCTAGGGGCCAACGAGAGCGAGGACATCGACGAAATGGTCAAGAGGCCAACGAGAGGGAAGGCCTCGGCCAAATGGTCAAGAGAACAACGAGAGGGAAGACCTCGGCTAGATGGTCAAGAGGCCAACGAGAGGGAAGACCTCAACCAAAGGGTCAAGAGGACAATGAGAGGGAAGACCTCTACCTAATGGTCAAGAAGCCAACGAGAGGGAAGACCTCGACCAAATGGTCAAGAGGACAACGGGAGGGAAGACCTCGACCAACTGGTTAAGAGGCCAACGAGAGGGAAGAACTCGACCAAATGGTCAAGAGGCCAACGAAAAGGAAGTCCTCGACCAAATGGTCATGAGACCAACGAGGGAGAAGACCTTGACCAAATGGTCAAGAGGCCAACGAGACGGAAGACCTCGACCAAATGGTCAAGAGGCCAACGAGAGGGAAGACCTCGATGAAATGGTGAAGTGGCCAACGAGTGGGAAAACATCGACCAAATGGTGAAGAGGCCAACGAGATGAAAGACCTCAACAAAATGGTCAAGAGGCCAACGAGAGGGATGACCTCGACCAAATGGTCCTGAGGTCAACGTGAGAGAAGACCTTGACCAAATGGTCATGAGGCCAACGAGTGGGAAGACCTCGAGGAAATGGTCAAGCGACCAACGTGAGGGTAGACCTCGACCAAATGGTCATGAGGCCAACGAGAGGTATGACCTTGACCAATTGGTCTGGAGGCCAACGAGACGGAAGTCCTCGACCAAATGGTCAAAAGGCCAACGATGGGGAAGACCACGACCAAATGGCCAAGAGGGCAACGAGAGGGAAGACCTCGACCAAATGGTCAAGATCACAACGAGTGGGAAGACCTTGACGAAATGGTAAAGAGGCCAACGAGAAGGAAGACCAAAACCAAATGTTCTTGCGGCCAACGAGAGGGACGACCTTGACCAAATGGTCTTGAGGCCAACGAGACGGAAGACCTCGACCTAATGGTTAAGAGGCCAACGAGAGGGAAGACCTCGACCAAATGGTCTAGAGGCCAATGAGAGGGAAGACCTCGACCTATTAGTCAAGCGGCCAACGAGAGGGAAGACCTTGACAAAATTGTCAAGAGGCCAACGAGATGGAAGAACTTGACTTAATGGTCATGAGGCCAACACGAGGGAAGACCTTGACCAAATGGTCTAGGGGCCAACGAGACCGAAGACCTTGACCAAATGGTCAAGAGGCCAACGATTGGGAAGACCTCGACCAATTGGTCTAGGGGCCAACGAGAGTAAAGACCTCGACCAAAAGGTCAAGAGGTCAACTAGAGGGAAGACCTTGACCAAATGGTCAAGAGGCCAACGAGAGGGAAGACCTCGACGAAATGGTCAAGAGGCCAACGAGTGGGAAGACCACGACCAAATAGTCAAGAGGCCAACGAGACAAAAGACCTCGACCAAATGCTCGAGAGGCCAACGAGGGGGAAGACCTCGACCAAATGGTCAAGAGGCCAACGAGTGGGAAGACCTAGACCAAATGGTAGAGAGGCCAACGAGAGGGAAGACCTCGACCTAATGGTCGGGAAGCCAACGAGAGGGAAGACCTCGACCAAATGGTCAAGATGCCAACGAGAAGGAAGACCTCGACAAAATGGTCAAGAGGCCAATGACTGGGAAGATCTCGACCAAATGGTCAAGAGGCCAACGAGACGGATGACTTCGACCAAATGGTCAAGAGGCCAACGAGTGGGAAGACCTCGACCAAATGGTCAAGAGGCCAAGGAGACGGAAGACCTGGACCAAATGGTCAAGAGGCCAAAATAAGGGAAGACCTCGTCCAAACGGTCAAGAGGCCAATGAGACGGAAGAACTCGACCAAATGGTCAAGAGGCCAATGAGAGGAAAGACTTCGACCAAACGGTCAAGAGGCCAACGAGAGGGAAGACCTCGACCAAATGGTCAAGAGGCCAACGTGAGGGAAGACCTCGACCATATGGTCAAGTGGCCAACGTGAGGGCAGACCACGACCATATGGTCAAGAGGCCAACGAGAGGGAAGACCTCGACCAAATGGTCAAGAGGCGAACGTGAGCGAAGACCTCGACCATATGGTCAAGTGGCCAACGTGAGGGCAGACCTCGACCAAATGGTCAAGAGGCCAACTAGAGGGAGGACCTCGGCCAAATGGTCTAGAGAACAACGACTGGGAAGACCTCTGCCAAATGGTCAAGAGGCCAACGAGAGGTAAGACCTCGACCAAAGGGTCAAGAGGTCAACGAGAGGGATGACCACGACCAAATGGTCATGAATCCAACGAGAGGGAAGACCTCGACGAAATGGTCATGAGGCCAACGAGAGGGAAGACCTCGACCAAATGGTCATGAGGCCAACGAGACGAATGGCCTCGACCAAATGGTCAAGAGGCCAACGATTGGGAAGACCATGACCAAAAGGTCTAGAGGCCAACGAGAGGGAAGACCTTGACCAAATGGTCTTGGGGCCAACGAGAGCGAAGACATTGACCAAATGGTCAAGAGGCCAACGAGAGGGAAGACCACGGCCAAATGGTCAAGAGAACAACGAGAGGGAAGACCTCGGCCAGATGGTCAAGAGGCCAACGAGAGGGAAGACCTCAACCAAAGGGTCAAAAGGACAATGAGAGGGAAGGTCTCTACCAAATGGTCAAGAAGCCAACGAGAGGGAAGACCTCGACCAAATGGTCAAGAGGCCAACGAGAGGGAACACCTCTACCAACTGGTTAAGAGGCCAACGAGAGGGAGGAACTCGACCAAATGGTCAAGTGGCCAACGAGAAGGAAGACCTCGACCAAATGGTCAAGAGGCCAATGAGAGAGAAGACCTCGGCCAAATGGTCAAGAGGCCAACGAGACGGAAGACCTCGACCAAATGGTCAGCAGGCCAACGAGAGGGAAGACCTCGACAAAATGGTCAAGAGGCCAACGAGGCTGAAGACCTCGACCAAATGGTCAAGAGGCCAACGATAGGGAAGACCGCGACCAAACGGTCAAGAGGCCAACGAGACAGAAGAACTCGACCAAATGGTTATGAGGCCAATGAGACAGAAGACCCTGACCAAATGGTCTAGAGGCCAACGAGACGGAAGACGTTGATCAAATGGTCTAGAGGCCAACGAGACGGAAGACCTCGACCAATTGGTCAAGTGGCCAACGAGAGGAAAGACCTCGACCAATTGGTCTACAGGCCAACGAGAGCGAAGACCTCGACCAAATGGTGAAGAGGACACGAGAGTGAAGACCATGACCAATTGGTCAAGAGGCCAACGAGATGGAGGACCTCGACCCAATGGTCATGAGACCAACGAGGGAGAAGACCCTGACCAAATGGTCTAGAGGCCATCGAGACGGAAGACCTCGACCAAATGGTCAAGAGGCCAATGAGAGAGAAGACCTCGAGGAATTGGTCAAGAGGCCAACGAGTGGGAAGACATCGACCAAATGGTGAAGAGGCCAACGAGATGAAAGACCTCGACCAAATGGTCAAGTGACCAAGGAGAGGGAAGACCTCGACCAAATGGTCCTGAGGTCAACGTGAGAGAAGACCTTGACCAAATGGTCATGAGGCCAACGAGTGGGAGGACCTTGAGGAAATGGTCAAGCGACCAACGTGAGGGTAGACCTCGACCAAATGGTCAACAGGCCAACGAGAGGGATGACCATGACCAATTGGTCAGGAGGCCAACGAGAAGGGAGTCCTCGACCAAATGGTCAAAAGGCCAACGAGGGGGAAGACCACGACCAAATGGCCAAGAGGTCAACGAGAGGGAAGACCTCGACCAAATGGCCAAGAGGACAACGAGTGGGAAGACCTTGACGAAATGGTAAAGAGGCCAACGAGATGGAAGACCTCGACCAAATGTTCTTGCGGCCAACGAGAGGGACGACCTTGACCAAATGGTCTTGAGGCCAACGAGACGGAAGACCTCGACCAAATGGTTAAGAGGCCAATGAGAGGGAAGACCTCGACCAAATGGTCTAGAGGCCAATGAGAGGGAAGACCTCGACCTATTGGTCAAGCGGCCAACGAGAGGGAAGACCTTGACAAAATTGTCAAGAGGCAAACGAGATGGAAGAACTCGACCTAATGGTCATGAGGCCAACACGAGGGAAGACCTTGATCAAATGGTCTAGGGGCCAACGAGACAGAAGACCTTGACCAAATGGCCAAGAGGCCAACAAGAGGGAAGACCTCGACCAATTGGTCTAGGGACCAACGAGAGTGAAGACCTCGACCAAAAGGTCAAGAGGTCTACTAGAGGGAAGACCTTGACCAAATGGTCAAGAGGCCAACGAGAGGGAAGACCTCGATGAAATGGTCAAGTGGCCAATGAGTGGGAAGACCACGACCAAATAGTCAGGAGGCCAACGAGACAAAAGAACTCGACCAAATGCTCAAGAGGTCAACGAGAGGGAAGACCTCGACCAAATGGTCAAGAGGCCAACGAGTGGGAAGACCTAGACCAAATGGTAGAGAGGCCAATGAGAGGGAAGACCTCGACCTAATGGTCGGGAAGCCAACGAGAGGGAAGACCTCGACCTAATGGTCAAGATGCCAACGAGAAGGAAGACCTCGACCAAATGGTCAAGAGGCCAATGACTGGGAAGTTCTCGACCAAATGGTCAAGAGGCCAAGGAGATGGAAGTCCTGGACCAAATGGTCAAGAGGCCAAAATAAGGGAAGACCTCGTCCAAACGGTCAAGAGGCCATTGAGACGGAAGAACTCGACCAAATGGTCAAGAGGCCAATGAGAGGAAAGACTTCGACCAAACGGTCAAGAGGCCAACGAGTGGGAAGCGTCGACCAAATGGTCAAGAGGCCAAAGAGACGGATGACCTCGACCAAATGGTCAAGAGAGCAACGAGAGGGAAGACATCGACCAAATGGTCAAGAGGCGAATGAGAGGGAAGACCTCGACCAACTGGTCAAGTGGTCAACGAGAGGGAAGACCTCGACCAAATGGTCTAGAGGCCAACGAGATGGATGACCTTGACCAAATAGTCAAGCGGCCAACGAGTGGTATGACCTCGACCAAATGGTCAAGAGGCCAACGAGTGGGAGGACCTCGCCCAAATGGTCAAGTGGCCGACGAGAGGGAAGACCTCGACCAAACGGTCAAGAGGCCAACGAGGGAGAAGACCTCAGCCAACTGGTCAAGAGGACAACGAGAGGGAAGACCTCGACCAAATGGTCATGAGGCCAACGAGATGGATGACCTTGACCAAATGGTCAAGCGGCCAACGAGTGGTATGACCTCGACCAAATGGTCAAGAGGCCAACGAGTGGGAGGACCTCGCCCAAATGGTCAATTGGCCGACGAGAGGGAAGACCTCGACCAAATGGTCAAGAGGCCAACGAGGGGGAAGACCTCGGCCAATTGGTCAAGAGGCCAATGAGAGGGAAGACCTTGACCAAATGGTCAAAGGCCAACTGGAGGGAAGAACTCGACCAAATGGTCAAGAGGCGAACGAGAGGGAAGTCCTTGACCAAATGGTCAAAGGCCAACTGGAGGGAAGAACTCGACCAAATGGTCAAGAGGCGAACGAGAGGGAAGTCCTCGACCAAAAGGTCAAGAGGCCAACGAGAGTGAAGACCTCGACCAAAAGGTCAAGAGGACAACGAGAGGGAAGACCTCGACCAAATGGTCAAGAGGCGAACGAGCGGGAAGACCTCGACCAAATGGTCATGTGGCCAACGAGTGGGAAGACCTCGACCAAATGGTCAAGTGGCCAACGAGACGGAAGACCTTAACAAAATGGTTAAGGGGAAAACGGGAGGGAAGACCTCGACCAAATGGTCAAGAGGCCAATGAGTGGGAAGACCTCGACCAAATGGTCAAGATGCCGACGAGAGGGTAGACCTTGTCCAAATGGTAAAGAGGACAATGAGACAGATGACGTCGACGAAATGGTCATGAGGCCAACGAGAGGGAAGACCTCGACCTAATGGTCGGGAAGCCAACGAAAGGGAAGACCTCGACCAAAAGGTCAAGAAGCCAACGAGAAGGAAGACCTCGACGAAATGGTCAAGAGGCCAATGACTGGGAAGATCTCGACCAAATGGTCAAGAGGCGAACGAGCGGGAAGACCTCGACCAAATGGTACTGAGGCCAACGAGTGGGAAGACCTCGACCAAATGGTCAAGTGGCCAACGAGACGGAAGACCTTAACAAAATGGTCAAGGGGAAAACGGGAGGGAAGACCTCGACCAAATGGTCAAGAGGCCAATGAGTGGGAAAACCTCGACCAAATGGTCAAGAGGCCGACGAGAGGGTAGACCTTGTCCAAATGGTAATGAGGACAACGAGACAGATGACGTCGACGAAATGGTCATGAGGCCAACGAGAGGGAAGCGTCGACCTAATGGTCGGGAAGCCAACGAAAGGGAAGACCTCGACCTAATGGTCAAGAAGCCAACGAGAAGGAAGACCTCGACGAAATGGTCAAGAGGCCAATGACTGGGAAGATCTCGACCAAATGGTCAAGAGGCCAACGAGAACGATGACCTCGACCAAATGGTCATGTGGCCAACGAGAGGGAAGACTTCGACAAATTTGTCAAGAGGCCAAGGAGACGAACGACCTGGACCAAACGGTCAAGAGGCCAAAATACGGGAAGACCTCGTCCAAACGGTCAAGAGGCCAATGAGACGGAAGAACTCGACCAAAAGGTCAAGAGGCCAATGAGAGGAAAGACTTCGACCAAACGGTCAAGAGGCCAACGAGTGGGAAGGCTCGACCAAATGGTCAAGAGGCCAACGAGACGGATGACCTCGACGAAATGGTCAAGAGACCAACAAGAGGGAAGACATCGACCAAATGGTCAAGAGGCGAATGAGAGGGAAGACCTCGACCAAATGGTCAAGAGGTCAACGAGAGGGAAGACCTCGACCAAATGGTCAAGAGGCCAACGAGACGGATGACCTTGACCAAATGGTCAAGCGGCCAACGACTGGTATGACCTCGACCAAATGGTCAAGAGGCCAACGAGTGGGAGGACCTCGCCCAAATGATCAAGTGGCCGACGAGAGGGAAGACTTCGACCAAATGGTCAAGAGGCCAACGAGGGGGAAGACCTCGACCAATTGGTCAAGAGGACAACGAGAGGGATGACCTCGACCAAATGGTCAAGAGGCCAACGAGAGGGAAGACCTTGACCAAATGGTCAAAGGCCAACTGGAGGGAAGAACTCGACCAAATGGTCAAGAGGCGAACGAGAGGGAAGTCCTCGACCAAAAGGTCAAGAGGCCAACGAGAGTGAAGACCTCGACCAAAAGGTCAAGAGGACAACGAGAGGGAAGACCTCGACCAAATTGTCAAGAGGCGAATGAGAGGGAAGACCTCGACCAAATGGTCATGAGGCCAATGAGTGAGAAGACCTCGACCAAATGGTCAAGTGGCCAACGAGACGGAAGACCATAACAAAATGGTCAAGGGGTAAACGGGAGGGAAGACCTCGACCAAATGGTCAAGAGGCCAATGAGTGGGAAGACCTCGACCAAATGGTCAGGAGACCAACGAGACGGAAGACCTCGACCAAATGATCAAGAGGCCAACGTGAGGGAAGACCTCGACCAAATGGTCAAGAGGCTAACGAGAGGGAAGACCATGACCAAATGGTCATGAGGCCAACGAGTGGGAAGACCTCGACCAAACGGTCAAGAGGCCATCGAGAAGGAAGACCTCGACCAAATGGTCATGAGGCCAATGAGACGGAAGATCATGACCAAATGGTTTAGAGGCCAACGAGACGGAAGACCTTGATCAAATGGTCTAGAGGCCAACGAGATGGAAGACCTCGACCAAATGGTCAAGAGGCCAACGAGAGGGAAGACCTCGACCAATTGGTCAAGAGGCCAACGAGAGCGTAGACCTCGACCAACTGGTGAAGAGGACACGAGAGGGAAGATCTTGACCTAATGGTCAATAGGCCAACGAGATTTAAGACCTCGAGCAAATGGTCATGAGGCCAACGAGAGAGAAGACCGTGACCAAATGGTCTAATGGCCAACGAGACGGAAGACCTCGACCAAATGGTCAAGAGGCCAATGAGAGGGAAGACCTCGACGAAATGGTCAAGAGGCCAACGAGTGGGAAAACATCGACCAAATGGTCAAGAGGCCAACGTGACGAAAGACCTCGACCAAATGGTCAAGAGGCCAATGAGAGGGAAGACCTCGACCAAATGGTCAGGAGGCCAACGAGTGAGAAGACCTCGACCAAATTGTCGAGAGGCCAACGAGAGGGATGGCCTCGACCAAATGTTCCTGTGGTCGACGCGAGGGAAGACCTTGACCAAATGGTCAAGAGGCCTACGATTGGGAAGACCTCGAGCAAATGGTCAAGCGGCCAACGAGAGGGTAGACCTCGACCAAATGGTTAAGAGGCCAATGAGGGGGATGACCTTGACCAAATGGTCAAGAGGCCAACAAGACGGAAGTCCTCGACCAAATGGTCAAAAGGCCAACGAGGGGGAAGACCACGACCTAATGGCCATGAGGGCAACGAGAGGGAAGACCTCGACCAAATGGTCAGGAGGACAATGAGAGGGAAGACCTTGACTAAATGGTCAAGAGGCCAATGAGATTGAATACCTCGACCAAATGGTCGAGAGGCCAACGAGATGGAAGACCTCGACCAAATGGTCAAGAGGCCAACGAGAGGGAAGACCTCGACCAAATGGTCTAGAGGCCAATGAGAGGGAAGACCACGACCTATTGGTCAAGCGGACAACGAGAGGGAAGACCTTGACCAAATGGTCAAGAGGCCAACGAGATGAAAGACTTCGACCAAATGGTCATGAGGCCAACACGAGGGAAGACCTTGACCTAATGGTCTAGAGGCCAACGAGACGGTAGACCTCGACCAAATGGTCAAGAGGCCAACGAAAGGGAAGACCTCGACCAATTGGTCTAGGGGCCAACGAGAGTGAAGACCTCGACCAATGGTCAAGAGGCCAACGAGGGGGAAGACCTCGACCAAATAGTCAGGAGGCCAACGAGAGGGAAGACCTCGACCAAATGGTCAGGAGGCCAATGAGAGGGAAGACCTCGACCAAATGGTCAAGTGGCCAACGAGTGGGAAGACCTCGACCTAATGGTCAAAAGGCCAATGAGAGGGAAGACCTTGACCAAATGGTCTAGTGGCCAATGAGAGGGAAGACCACGACCTATTGCTCAAGCGGACAACGAGAGGGAAGACCTTGACCAAATGGCAAGAGGACAACGAGATGGAAGACCTTGACCAAATGGTCATGAGGCCAACACGAGGGAAGACCTCGACCAAATGGTCTAGAGGCCAACGAGGCGGAAGACCTCGACCAAATGGTCAAGAGGCCAACGAGAGGGAAGTCCTCGACCAATTGGTCTAGGGGCCAACGAGAGTGAAGACCTCGACCAAATGGTTAAGTGGTCAACGAGAGGGAAGACCTTGACCAAGTGGTCTAGAGGCCAACGAGAGGGAAGACCTCGACCAAATGGTCAAGAGGCCAACGAGAGGGAAGACCTCGACCAAATGGTCAAGAGGCCAACGAGTGGGAAGACCACGACCAAACGGTCAAGAGGCCAACGAGCCAAAAGACCTCGACCAAATGCTCAAGAGGCCACCGAGAGGGATGACCTTGACTAAATGGTCAAGAGGCCAACGAGAGGGAAGACCTCGACCAAATGGTCTAGAGGCCAAGGAGAGGGAAGACCACAACCTATTGGTCAAGCGGACAACAAGAGGGAAGACCTTGACCAAATGGTCAAGAGGCCAACGAGGTGGAAGACCTCGACCAAATGGTCATGAGGCCAACAAGAGGGAAGGCCTTGACCAAATGGTCTTGGGGCCTACGAGACGGAAGACATTGACCAAATGGTCAAGAGGCCTACGAGAGGGATGACCTCGACCAATTGGTCTAGGGGCTAACGAGAGTAAAGACCTCGACCAAATGGTCAAGTGGTCAACGAGAGGGAAGACCTTGACCAAGTGGTCAAGAGGCCAACGAGAGGGAAGACATCGACCTAATGGTCAAGAGGCCAACGAGAAGGAAGACCTCGACCAAATGGTCAAGAGGACAACGAGTGGGAAGACCTCGAACAAATGGTCAAGAGGCCAACGAGACAAAACACCTCGACCAAATTCTCAAGAGGCCAACAAGATGGAAGACCTCGACCAAATGGTCAAGAGGCCAACGAGTGGGAAGACATAGACCAAATGGTCGAGAGGCCAACAAGAGGGAAGATCTCGACCTAATGGTCAGGAAGCCAACGAGAGGGAAGACCTCGACCAAATGTTCAAGAGGCAAACGAGAAGGAAGACCTCGTCCGAATGGTCAAGAGGCCAATAAGTGGGAAGACCTCGACCAAATGGTCAAGAGGCCAACGAGACGGATGACCTCGACCAAATGGTCAAGAGGCCAACGAGAGGGAAGACCTCGACCAAATGGTCAAGTGGCCAAGGAGACAGAAGACCTCGACCAAATGGTCAAGAGGCCAACGAGAGGGAAGACCTCGACCAAACGGTCAATAGGCCAATGAGACGGAAGAACTCGACCAAATGGTCAAGAGGGCAACGAGAGGTATGACCTCGACCAAACGGTGAAGGGGCCAACGAGTGGGAAACCTCGACCAAATGGTGAAGAGGCCAACGAGACGTAAGGCCTCGACCAAATGGTCAGGAGACCAACGAGAGGGAAGACATCGACCAAATGGTCAAGAGGCCAACGAGAGGGAAGACCTTGACCACATGGTCAAGAGGTCAACGAGTGGGAAGACCTTGAACAAATCTTCTAGAGGCCAACGAGAGGGAAGACCTCGACCAAATGGTCAAGAGGCCAACAAGAGGGAAGACCTCGACCAAATGGTTAAGAGGCCAACGAGAGAGAAGACCACGACCAAATGGTCAAGAGGCCAACGAGTGGGAAGACCTCGACCAAATGGTCAAGAGGCCAACGTGACGGAAGACCACGACCAAATGGCCAAGAGGACAATGTGTGGGATGACCTCGACCAAATGGTCATGAGGCCAACGAGACGGAAGACCTCGACCAAATGGACAAGAGGCCAACGAGAGGGAAGACCACGACCAAATGGTCATGAGGCCAACAAGTTGGATGACCTCGACCAAATGGTCAAGAGGCCAACGAAAGGGAAGACCTCGACGAAATGGTCAAGAGGTCAACGAGAGGGAAGACCTCGACCAAATGGTCAAGAGGCCAACGAAACGGAAGACCTCGACCAAATGGTCAAGAGGCCAACAAGAGGGAAGACCTCGACCAAATGGTGAAGAAGCCGACGAGAGGGAGGACCTCTCCCAAATGGACAAGAGGCCAACGAGAGGGAAGTCCTCAAACAAATGGCCAAGAGGCCAACGAGAGGGAAGACCTCGACCAAATGGTTAAGAGGCCAACGAGAGGGAAGACCTCGACCAAATGGTCAAGAGGCCAACGAGAGGGAAGACCACGACAAAATGGTCATGTGCCCAACAAGTGGGAAGACCTCGACCAAAAGGTGAAGACGCCTACTAGACGGTAGACCACTACCAAATGGTCAAGAGGCCAACGAGAGGGAAGACCTCGACCAAATGGTCTAAAGACCATCAAGAAGGAAGACCTCGACCAAATGGTCAAGAGGCCAACGAGATGGAAGACCTCGACCAAATGATTAAGAGGCCAACGAGAGGGAGGGCCTCGACCAAATGGTCATGAGGCCAACGAGTGCGAAACCTCAACCAAATGGTCAAGAGACCAACGAGACGGAAGACCTCGACCAAAGGGTGAAGAGGCCAACGAGACGGAAGACCTCGACCAAATGGTCAAGAGGCCAACGAGAGGGAAGACCCCGACAAAATGGTCAAGAGGTCAACAAGAGGGATCACCTCGACCAAAAGGTCAAGAGGCCAACGAAAGGGAAGACCTCGACCAAATGGTCAAGCGGTCAACGAGACGGAAGACCTCAACCAAATGGTCAAGAGGCCAACGAGATGAAAGACCTCGACCAAATGGTGAAGCGGCCAACGAGAGGGAACACCTCGACCAAATGGTCGAGAGGCCAACGAGAGGGAAGACCTCGACCAAATGGTCGGGAGGCAAACGAGAGGGATGACCTTGACCAAATGGTCAAGAGGCCAACGAGGAGGATGACCTCGACCAAATGGTCATGAGGCCAACGAGTGGAAGACCTTGACGAAATGGTCAGAAGGCCAATGAAACGGAAGACCACAACCAAATGGTCAAGAGGCCAACGAGAGGGAAGACCACGACCAAATGGTCAAGAGGCCAACGAGAGGGAAGACCTCGACCGAATGGTCAAGAGGCCAATGAGAGAAAAGACCTCGACCAAATGGTCAAGTGGCCAACGAGTGGGAAGACATAGACCAAATGGTCGAGAGGCCAACAAGAGGGAAGACCTCGACCTAATGGTCGGGAAGCCAACGAGAGGGAAGACATCGACCAAATGGTCAAGAGGCCAACGAGAGGGAAGACCTCGACCAAATGGTCAAGAGGTCAACGAGTGGGAAGACCTTGACCTAATCGTCAAGAGGCCAACGAGAGGGAAGACCTCGACCAAATGGTCAAGAGGCCAACGAGTGGGAAGACCTCGATAGAATGGTTTAGAGGCCAACGAGAGGGAAGACCACGACCAATTGGTCAAGAGGCCAACGAGTGGGAAGACCTCGACCAAATGGTTAGGAGGCCAATGAAACGGAAGACCACGACCAAATGGTCAAGAGGCCAACGAGAGGGAAGACCACGACCAAATGGTCAAGAGGCAAACGAGAGGGAAGACCTCGACCAAATTGTCAAGAGGCCAACGAGAGAAAAGACCTCGACCAAATGGTCAAGAGGCCAACGAGACGGAAGACCTCGACCAAATTCTCAAGAAGCCAACGAGATGGAAGACCTCGACCAAATGGTCAAGAGGCCAACGAGTGGGAAGACATAGACCAAATGGCCGAGAGGCCAACAAGAGGGAAGACCTCGACCTAATGGCCGGGAAGCCAACGAGAGGGAAGACCTCTACCAAATGGTCATGAGGCAAACGAGAAGGAAGACCTCGACCGAATGGTCAAGAGGCCAATGAGTGGGAAGACCTCGACCAAATGGTCAACAGGCCAACGAGACGGATGACGTCGACCAAATGGTCAAGAGGCCAACAAGAGGGAAGACCTTGACCAAATGGTCAAGAAGCCAAGGAGACGGAAGACCTCAAGCAAATGGTCAAGAGGCCAACGAGAGGGAAGACCACGACCAAACGGTCAAGAGGCCAACGTGACGGAAGAACTCGACCAAATGGTCTAGATGGCAACGAGAGGTAAGACCTCGACCAAACGGTCAACAGGCCAATGAGTGGGAAACCTCGACCAAATGGTGAAGTGGCCAACGAGACGGAAGGCCTCGACCAAATGGTCAAGAGACCAACGAGAGGGAAGACTTCGACCAAATGGTCAAGAGGCCAACGAGAGGGAAGACCTCGACCAAATGGTCAAGAGGTCAACGAGTGGGAAGACCTTTACCTAATCGTCAAGAGGCCAACGAGAGGGAAGACCTCGACCAAATGGTCAAGAGGCCAACGAGAGGGAAGACCACGACCAATTGGTCAAGAGGCCAACGAGTGGGAAGACCTCGACCAAATGGTCAAGTAGCCAACGTGACGGAAGACCTCGACCAAATGGCCAAGAGGACAACGTGTGGGATGACCTCGACCAAATGGTCATGAGGCCAACGAGACGGAAGACCTCGACCAAATGGACAAGAGGCCAACGAGAGGGAAGACCACGACCAAATGGTCATGAGGCCAACAAGTTGGATGACCTCGACCAAATGGTGAAGACGCCTACTAGATGGTAGACCACTACCAAATGGTCATGAGGCTAACGAGAGAGAAGACCTCGACCAAATGGTCAAGAGGCCAACGAGAGGGAAGACCTCGACCAAATGGTGAAGAAGCCGATGAGAGGGAGGACCTCTCCCAAATGGTCAAGAGGCCAACGAGAGGGAAGTCCTCAACCAAATGGCCAAGAGGCCAACGAGAGGGAAGACCTCGACCAAATGGTCAAGAGGCCAACGAGAGGGATGACCTCGACAAAATGGTCAAGAGGCCAACGAGAGGGAAGACCACGACCAAATGGTCATGTGCCCAACAAGTGGGAAGACCTCGACCAAAAGGTGAAGACGCCTACTAGACGGTAGACCACTACCAAATGGTCAAGAGGCCAATGAGAGGGAAGACCTCGACCAAATGGTCTAAAGACCATCAAGAAGGAAGACCTCGACCAAATGGTCAAGAGGTCAACGAGAGGGAAGACCTCGACCAAATGGTTAAGAGGCCAACAAGAGGGAGGGCCTCGACCAAATAGTCATGAGGCCAACGAGTGCGAAACCTCGACCAAATGGTCAAGAGACCAATGAGACGGAAGACCTCGACCAAATGGTCAAGAGGCCAACGAGACGGAAGACCTCGACCAAATGGTCAAGAGGCCAACGAGAGGGAAGACCCCGACAAAATTGACAAGAGGTCAACGAGAGGGAAAACCTCGACCAAAAGGTCAAGAGGCCAACGAGAGGGAAGACCTCAACCAAATGGTCTAGCGGTCAACGAGACGGAAGACCTCGACCAAATGGTCAAGAGGCCAACGAGATGAAAAACCTCGACCAAATGGTGAAGCGGCCAACGAGAGGGAACACCTCGACCAAATGGTCGAGAGGCCAACGAGAGGGAAGACCTCGACCAAATGGTCAAGAGGCCAACGAGAAGGATGACCTCGACCAAATGGTCTAGAGGCCAACGAGTGGGAAGACCTCGACCAAATGGTCAGGAGGCCAATGAAACGGAACACCACGATCAAATGGTCAAGAGGCCAATGAGAGGGAAGACCACGACGAAATGGTTAAGAGGCCAACGAGAGGGAAGACCTCGACCAAATGGTCAAGAGGCCAACGAGAGAAAAGACCTCGACCAAACGGTCAAGAGGCCAACGAGAGGGAAGACCTCGGCCAAATGGTCATGGGGCCAACGAGATGGAAGACCTCGACCAAATGGTCAAGAGCTCAACGAGCGGGAAGACCTCGACCAATTGGTCAAGAGGCCAACGAGACGGAAGACGTCAACCAAATGGTCAAGAGGCCAACGAATGAGGTGACCACGACCAAATGGTCAAGAGCCCAACGAGAGGGAAGACCTCGACCTAATGGTCAAGAGGTCAACGAGCGGGAAGACCTCGACCAATTGGTCATGAGGCCAACGAGACGGAAGACCTCGACCAATTGGTCAAAGGGCCATCGAGTGGCAAGATCTCGCCCAAATGGTCAAGAGGCCAACGAGAGAAAAGACCTCGACCAAACGGTCAAGAGGCCAACGAGAGGGAAGACCTCGGCGAAATGGTCATGGGGCCATTGAGATGGAAGACCTCGACCAAATGGTCATGAGCTCAACGAGCAGGAAGACCTCGACCAATTGCTCCAGAGGCCAACGAGATGGAAGACGTCAACCAAATGGTCAAGAGGCCAACGAATGGGGTGACCACGACCAAATGGTCAAGAGCCCAACGAGAGGGAAGACCTCGACCTAATGGTCAAGAGGTCAACGAGCTGGAAGACCTCGAGCAATTGGTCAAGAGGCCAACGAGACGGAAGACCTCGACCAATTGGTCAAAGGGCCATCGAGTGGCAAGACCTCGCCCTAATAATCAAGTGGCCGACGAGACGGAAGACCTCGACCCAATGGTCAAGAGACCAACGAAAGGGAAGACATCGACGAAATGGTCAATAGGCCAACGAGAGGGAAGACCTCGACGAAATGGTCAAGAGGTCAATGAGTGGGAAGACCTCGACCAATTGGTCAAGAGGCCAACGAGAGGGAAGACCTCGACGAAATGGTCAAGAGGCCAACGAGTGCAACGACCTCGACCAAATGGTCAAGAGGCCAATGACTGGGACGACCTCGCCCAAATGGTCAAGAGGCCGACAAGAGGGAAGACCTCGACCAATTGGTCAAGAGGCCAACGAGAGGGAAGACCTTGACCAATTGGTCAGGTGGACAACGAGAGGGAACACCTCGACCAAACGGTCAAGAGGCCAACGAGATGGAAGACCTCGACCAAATGGTCATGAGGCCAACGAGAGAGAACGCCTCGACCAAATGGTCTAGAGGCCAACGAGAGGGAAGACCTTGACCAAATGGTCAAGAGGCCTACGAGAGGGAAGATCTCGACCAAATGGTCAAGCGGCGAACGAGAGGAAAGACCTCGACCAAATGGCCAAGAAGCCAACGAGTGGGAAGACCATGACCAAATGGTCAAGTGGCCTACGAGATGGAAGACCTCGACCAAATGGTCAAGAGGCCAACATGAGGGAATACCTCGACCAATTGGTCAAGAGGCCAACGAGTGGGAAGAACTCGACGAAATGGTCAAGAGGCCAACGAGAGGGAAGACCTCGACGAAATGGTCAAGTGGCCAACGAGAGAGGACCTCGAGCAAATGGTCAAGAGGCCAACGAGATCGTAGACCTCGACCAAATGGTCAAGAAGCCAACGAGAGGGAAGACCTTGACCAAATGGTCAAGAGGACAACGAGACGGAAGACGTCGACCAAATGGTCAAGAGGCCAATGAGAGGGAAGACCTCGACCAAATGGTCAAGAGGTCAACGAGAGGGAAGACCACGACCAAATGGTCAAGAGGCCAACGAGACGGATGACCTTGACCAAATGGTCAAGCGGCCAACGAGTGGGATAACCTCGGCCAAATGGTCAAGAGGCCAACGAGTGGGAAGACCTCGCCCAAATGATCAAGTGGCCGACAAGAGGGAAGACCACGACCTAATGGTCAAGAGGCCAACGAGGGGGAAGACCTCGACCAATTGGTCATGAGGGCAATGATAGGGATGACCTCGACCAAATGGTAAAGAGGCCAACGAGATGGAAGACCTCGACCAAATGGTCATGATGCCAACGAGAGAGAAGACCTCGACCAAATGTTTTAGAGGCCTACGAGTGGGAAGACCTCGACCAAATGATCATTAGGCCAACAAGTGGGAAGACCTCGAATTAAGGTGAAGACGCCTACTAGATGGTAGACCACTACCAAATGGTCAAGTGGCCAATGAGAGGGAAGACCTCGACCAAATGGTCTAAAGGCCATCATGAAGGAAGACCTCGACCAAATGGTCAAGAGGCCAATGAGAGGGAAGACCTCGACCAAATGGTCTAAAGGCCATCAAGAAGGAAGACCTCGACCAAATGGTTAAGAGGCCAACGAGAGGGAGGGCCTCGACCAAATGTTGAAGAGGCCAACGAGTGCGAAACCTCGACCAAATGGTCAGGAGACCAATGAGACGGAAGACCTCGACCAAATGGTCAAGAGGCCAACGAGAGGGAAGACCTCGACCAATTGGTCAAGAGGTCAACGAGAGAGAAGACCTCGACCAAAAGGTCTAGAGGCCAACGAGAGGGAAGACCTCGACCAAATGGTCAAGCGGTCAACGAGACGGAAGACCTTGACCAGATGGTCAAGAGGCCAACGAGACGGAAGACCTCGACCAAATGGTGAAGCGGCCAACGAGAGGGAACACCTCGACCAAATGGTCGAGTGGCCAACGAGAGGGAAGACCTCGACTAAATGGTCAGGAGGCCAAAGAGAGGGAAGACCTCGACCAAATGGTTAAGAGGCCAACGAGAAGGAAGACCTCGACCAAATGGTCAAGAGGCCAACGAGTGGGAAGACCTCGAACAAATGGTCAGGAGGCCAACGAGACGGAGGACCCCGACCAAATGGTTAAGAGGCCAACGAGAGGGAAGATCACGACCAAATGGTCAAGAGGCCAACGAGAGGGAAGACCAAGACCAAATGGTCAAGAGGCCAACGAGAGGGAAGACCTCGACCAAACAGTCAAGAGGCCCACGAGAGGGTAGACCTCGGCCAAATGGTCGTGGGGCCAACGAGATAGAAGACCTCGACCAAATGGTCTAGAGCTCTACGAGCGGGAAGACCTCGACCAATTGTTCAAGAGGCCAACGAGACGGAAGACCTCAACCAAATGGTCAAGAGGCCAACGAGTGGGGTTACCACGACCAAATGGTCAAGAGGCCAATGAGAGGGAAGACCTCGACCTAATGGTCAAGAGGTCAACGAGAGGGAAGACCACGACCAAATGGTCAAGAGGCCAACAAGACGGACGACCTTGACCAAATGGTCAAGCGGCCAACGAGTGGGATGACCTCGGCCAAATGGTCAAGAGGCCAACGAGTGGGTAGTCCTCGCCCAAATGATCTAGTGGCCGACAAGAAAGAAGACCTCGACCAAATGGTCAAGAGGCCAACGAGGGGGAAGACCTCGACCAATTGGTCATGAGGGCAACGATAGGGATGACCTCGACCAAATGGTAAAGAGGCCAACGAGATGGAAGACCTCGACCAAATGGTCATGATGCCAACGAGAGTGAAGACCTCGACCAAATGTTTTAGAGGCCTACGAGAGGGAAGACCTCGACCAAATGATCATTAGGCCAACAAGTGGGAAGACCTCGACGAAAAGGTGAAGACGCCTACTAGATGGTAGACCACTACCAAATGGTCAAGAGGCCAATGAGAGGGAAGACCTCGACCAAATGGTCTAAAGGCCATCAAGAAGGAAGACCTCGACCAAATGGTTAAGAGGCCAACGAGAGGGAGGGCCTCGACCAAATGGTCAAGAGGCCAACGAGTGCGAAACCTCGACCAAATGGTCAAGAGACCAATGAGACGGAAGACCTCGACCAAATGGTCAAGAGGCCAACGAGAGGGAAGACCTCGACCAATTGGTCAAGAGGTCAACGAGAGGGAAGACCTCGACCAAA
>JAMKQA010000391.1:0-46356 GCA_024699735.1 Posidonia australis
ACGCAAACACCCAAGGATTTAACGTGGTTCCCCTTGCTGGGTACTCCACAGATGGCTCTCTCAAAGGTGGGTTTCACTATGGTGGTTGCTGCTACAAAAGAGAAGAAGAACTCCTCTCAAAAACGAGATTAGTTGTTGTTCTTCAACTTGCCCTAGAAAAGGGTGGCCATGGGTATTTATATCCATGACCCAAATACCACCCTTGCCCTTGTGTACATCAAGTTACAAATGTATATCAAAGCAAATACAAATATGATGGAAGACACATTCATTACAAAAACAAAGACAAATAAAACATGCATGAGTGACATTTATGTCACCCAGTACATGCCTCAAAACCAAAATCTAGTAAAACTCCTAAGGACTACTAAAGTCACGAGGAAGACACCAAAGTTGAAAAGCCAACGCGTAATCCAGAAATTCATTTCTAAATCATGCTTTCTTTTTCAAAACCTTTTTATCAATTTCTTTGAAATTTCATGCATCTTTGTAAATCACTTTGTATGCATCTCAAAGGTAAAATCCTCGACTAGAGTTCAGCCAAAAACATAATTTATTTTATATCTCAAATCATAGCAAAAACCACTACTGAAAAACTAGTTCAAATCACAAGTCTTAACTCAGCTAGAATCTAGCTCACAAGTCAAACCACCATTTGATTCTAGTTTAAAACCACACACATGGTCTTAACAAAACTTGTTGTATCACTCTGACCATAAGTGATTGACCTGGCCAAAAGCAGTTGGCGAGGCTCTAACCCCGACCATACTGCAGTGCCACGGTGGACTACCCCATGTAGGAGTCCAACTGCCCTCGCCACAGCCTCACAGTACCACACAGGTATGCATGGGGTACGTCCTCATGACGCTCCTAGGTGCCCAAGTACTTGGAGACTCCAACCCTAAACCTGACCAACATCGACACTGAGGGTAGTCTGGGTCTACCATACTTTGGGTCTTGTAGTACCACAACACATAGTCTTGAGGGTCACTCCTCAAACAAAACTCAGTAACCACAGCCTAGAACTCGTCTCGACTACTCAAAGGTCTCACTACCCTTTGTCTGTACAGTTTATCATCCTATGTGGTTCCTATAAATCTTGAAAAACCTTTTAAACTTATGCATCATGTTTTAAAAATATTTCCAAAATCATATTATCATCAAAAGCCATTTCTAGACATTTCCATGAATTTCCAATATCATTGTTAACATTAAAAACCCACTAAAATAGGCAATTTCTATCTACTGGAAAACTATAGCTTGCGCCAACCATTTGCGTCGGGCGATCGTGCGGCACATTCGTGCCTCCAACATTCGCGACTAGGTTGTGCTAATAGTCAACATTAGTAGTCCTAGCCAACCAGTCATGCTATGTGTTTTGCAGAAAAACCAGAAACTCAAACAGCTCAAGAACCCAACTGAAAAACTCCATAAGGCTCATAAAAATTCCAGAGAGCATGCATGACACATAACAATACACATTTAAACATTTAGGGCATACAGATTCACATATCTTCTCATCCATTTATCCAAAAATCGTGGTAAAGCATGATAATCCTCTGACAATATCAAAACCCAATACTAACATGGAATCCACATATTATTCATGTAATTCATGTTAATTCCCTCCTTTATATTAATCCTAGGCATGATTCTAGGAAATAAAGAGAGGGGAATGTGTACATAGTGGGAGTTCACTGGCGTTCCACCACTCTAGCAACCTCCAACAAGCTCTCTTGGTGTCCCATCCTACCCGATGAGCGGCCTCCACCTCTAGCGACGGTCCTCCAATGGCAATCCTCTAGCAGCAGAGCTCCATCAGCTCACCGATGGAAACTCTCCCTCCTCTCTCTCCCTTCACCTCTCAATTATCTCTCTACTCTCTTCTCCTTTCTCTGCTCTCTCCCTCCCTCTCGCTTTTTTCCCTCCAATGCAGGAAGCCAACTAGTGTTTTAAACACCCCAAGCCCTCCCTAGTCATTCGAGAATCCTGGTGGTGTTGTAGATGAGGTGAAGCAACGGTTCAAGCACTGGCAGGGCAACACATCCAGTAGTAAAGATGGACCGCAGGTGTCAGGCAGTGTTTCACTATGGCTACTGTATTCAAGGTTACGTGCTGACAACTCCTGTTGCTAACCTCTACTGGTCATCCGCGCCTGAAAGGTCCACTTGGAACATGCAGCCCTTATATCTACTAACTTTTGTCGCCTACTAGGTCCACTTGGCCTATTTGAACAAAGACAAAGAGAGACCACAAAACAATCAAGGAAAAATAAACTTGCATTCATCACAATCACCAACATCATCAAGTCCAACTTATCCAGATCACATAACAAAACCTCAATTACAAGATACATCATTTTTGGATTTCTGGATACGCTCTGTCGAAGATTCTAGATGTTACATCCTACCCACCTTAAAAGAATTTCATCCCAAAATTTGCTCCTAATAAAACAAGTGGCGGTACTACGATTGTACATCAGCCTCATGCTCCTAGGTAGCCTCCTTTGTGTTGTGATGCTGCCATAGAACCTATACAAGAGGGATTACTTTAATCCTAAGGACTTGTTCCTTTTTGTCAAGTATCTAAACAACATCCTCCACCATAGACAAGTCCTACAATTCTTCTGGATGAACAGAGATCACTTGTGAGGCATCGGCCAAGCACTTTCTCAGCATTGAAATGTGAAACACACTGTGCACACTAGACAGATCCGAAGGCAAATTTAGCATGTAAGTGACTTCCCTGACCCTTCTAAAAATCCTGTAGGTTCCAATGTAGTGAGGACTTAGCTTTCCCTACTTTCCAAAGCTCACCACTCCTTTAGTAGTTGACAGCTTTAGGAATACGAAGTCTCCTACCTCGAATTCAAAAGGTTTCCCCTCTAGTCTGTGTAACTCTTCTATCTGCTCTGAGTAGTTGCCAATCTCTTTCTGATCAACTCTACTTTATTAGCATACTGTTGCACAATCTCTGAGCCCACAAGTTGCCATTCGCCTATTTTGTTCCAACATGTAGGTGTCCCTTAGGATCTCCCATATAAAGCCTCATACGGTGCCATTCTGATGGTGGAGTGATAGCTATTGTTGTAGGCAAATTCAATGAGTGGAAGATGATCTTCCCAGTTTTCTCCAAAGTCCAAGGTATAGACCTATAACATATCTTCCAGTGCCTGAATAGTTCTCTCTATCTACCCATTTGTCTAAGGATGGAAAGTGGTGTTGAAATTCAACACTTTGCCAAATACCTCCTGCAACGTACCCCAAAACCTCGATGTAAATCGAGTGTCTTTGTCAAACACGATCAACACTAGAACTTCATGCAGCCGAACTACCTCAGCCATGTAAACTTTGCCAACTGTGATAGTGGGAGATTCACTTGCATAGGTAGGAAATGTGTTGACTTTGTAAGCCGATCTACAATCACTTAAATTGTATCATTCTTCCTTCTAGTTTTGGGTAGTCCTGTCACAAAGTCCATTGATACATGCTCCCACTACCAGACTGAAATATCCAATGATTGCAAGGTTCCTTTGGACTTCTGATGCTCGATCTTGACCATCTGGCAGGCTGCACAACATGCCACATGCTCAACAATCTCTTTTTTCATTCCAAGCCACTAGAAATTACTCTTCAAATCCTTGTACATCTTGGTGCTTCCTGGATCAATTGTATATCTGGACCGATGGGCTTCATTTAGAAAATCTTTGCTTAACTTCCTCCACCTGAAGCACATACTGACGTAAATCATACCTAAGTTCTCCATCCACACCGATAGAGAAGTGAGGCTCCTCTCCAGCCTCCAATTTCCTTCAGATTTCCTACACAAACGATCTAGTTGTTGAGCAGCAACAATTGCCTCTAGCATTCATGGGTGCATAGATAGATATGCTACCCAAGCTCCAGTAGGTCCCTGAGACTGTCTCTGAGGTGTGCACTCAACCAATCCTTCTACTAGGTGTCATTGCTTAATCATCAGGCTGGTCATAGTATGTGTGCATCTGCTCAGGGCATCAGTGACTATGTTAGCCTTCCCTAGGTGATAGGACAAGCTGAAGTCGTAATCCTTGAGGTATTTTACCTATCTCCACTGTCTCAAATTCAAATCCCTTTGTGTGGAGATATACTTTAGGCTCTAGTGATCTACGAATACCTCGAACTACTTCCCATACAAATGTCTCCAAATCTTTAGGGCAAAAACTACTGTAGCCATCTCTATACCATGGGTGGGATAATTTCTCTCGTAGTTCTTCAACTAGAATGAAGCATATGCCACCACCTTCCCATGCTGCATCAGTACACATCCCAATCTAGTCCCACATGTGTCACTATACACTATGAAACCACCAGTGACACTTGGCCTAATTATCCATTTTAATGGTAAACCATGTAATTAATTGTAATATTGCATAAATGATTTATTAATGGATAATCTGTTGTTTCTTGTGATTGTGAGGACTTGGTTGGCTTTCTGTGCACCTATTTGTGATTTTGGACCAATGTGGAGTTGGATTTGAGGATGTACAGTCACCTTGGTTCACGTGCCTGTCTTTTTTTCTTTCTTTTCTTTCTTCCTTTTTCTCCCTCCCTCACAAGCTTTTCCCTCATCTCCGTCCTTTTCTTCTTCCTCCACCAGACCCGTGCTACCACAGCCACGGCCTGTGCCTCCCCGTCTCTTCTGACATGATAGGTGGCCGACGCCATGCGGGAGGAGGAGGAGATAAAAAGGAAGGAGGCGGTAGTGCGTGGAAGCGGCGAGAGAAAAGAAGGAAGAGAGAAAGGGGCGTGCGAGCCAGAGGGAGAGGAGGAGAGCTGAACCGTGGTCCACTGGTGGGGAGGAGCTTCGCTGGGGCAAGGAGAGGCTCGCTGGAGTCGGGAGAGTTCTTCGAAGGAGGTACGTGACCCATCCTTCTCCTCCATTCTTCACTTACAGCATGATATGCTAAATGCATGAAATAGAGATAAATGCATGAAAATCATAGAAAAATAGTAGAATTGATTAAAATATGATAAATAGCATGAATATGTAGATATCATGCAGTTAGGATGGAAATTGGTAGGGTTATACGAGATTTAGGGATGTAAGCTACAGTAGATGTTAATTAGCTTCACTCCTTTGTGATTTTTGTAAGAATTGCATAGTTAATGGATTGATGAATGGTTTTAAGGGTTTTGAAGTAGACTCAGGGGTCTACACCCCATGATTTATTATTATTTTATGATGCTTGTTTGAAGGGTCCGCTAGAGGCTCCCAATTCCGACGAATGTGAAGGCTGAAACAGGGGAGGTGCCCTGGTTGCTGGCAATTCGACATACCGAATTTTTGTCAGATTAAGCTAGGATACCTGGTTTCGGTAGGCTGAAATCATCCGATCAACCAAAATAGGGAGTTTCGGTATACCGAATTGTTCGATATACTGAACGAGGGATTTTCAGTATACCGAACTTGGTTTTCGGTCTGTCGAATTTGCCCTGGCCCTAACATATTGATGTGAATATAAATGGAAATAAAAGGTTTTAATTGGACAATGAGCGTGTGTTAATGGTGTTTTCCCCATGTAAATGACTTGGAGGAATATGGAACCCAAATAAGTAAGTTTGGGAATGATTTTGGGTTTTAAACCCTTAAAATGAATAAAAGTGATTAAATGTGTGATTTTTGGGCATGAGTCCCAATTTATGATTTTAAAGCATGGTTTTAAATGAATTGAGTTGGGACCTAGTAGAGGGTCATGTGTTGCTTGGAATAAGTTCCTGTAACAAAAAGAAAGAAATGGAAATGATTTTGAAAAGGAAAACTTAAAGAGTTTTGAAAATAAAACACTAGTAATGTGTTAAGGAACCATGGGGGTTGGTGTCGACAATGTGGTAGAAGTATAAGGCTCCAATGAAACCAATTATCAGATACGACTATGGTTGCCGAGCTTGAGATGGTGTAGGTTGAGCTTGGGTGTGTGGGCCTAGGTGTTTGGGTCACTGAGCTCATAACGGTGTAGGCTGGGCCTAGGAATATGAGACCTAGGTATCTAGGTCACCGATGGTGTAGGCTGAGCCTGGGTTATTGAACTTAGTTGTTCGGGTCACCGATGGGACGTCAGATAAAGACGCATCCCCGTGTTTATGAAATGAAATTGAGGTCTGTTGGCTAGGGCGGTGTCATCTTGCACGGGGAATTTCACCGCGGTAGTGTAGAGAGGTAGGAGAAATGGTGTCCTCACCTACTGCTTGTGTGCTTGGTTACCCCTGATCAAGGTAACATCAATAAGGAAAAGTAGAAATGAATAAGTAAGTGTGTGGTTTTGTGAAAAAGAAAGAAATATGGTTTGACTAGGATTGGACTTGTGAATAGTCTTAAAATCCTAGAAATAAATATGAATTGTGTTTTAACCAGTTACTAGACAATGTTTGTGATTTTGGTTTTGGGCCCAAGAGGTATGGTGTTTTAGGCTGGATCTGGTCGAAAATGTGGATTTCTCAAAATATGAGAAAGGTTTTGAAAAAGTATGAAAGAGAAAGAAAAGATGAGTTTTGGGAAAAATATGGTTTTGGAGACAATTTCCAAATGTTTTAAGAAGAAAAGGAAAGTGAAATTTGAGGAAAGCATAGTTCTGGGAACAGATTCCCAAGTGATTTCAAAGGAAAAAGGAAATAATGTTTTAAAATTAGATTCTAAAAAAAAAACTAAGTTTTATAAATTAAAAGTTGATTTTTTAGCACTTTTGCTGGATTTTGTTGTTTGTGTGTTTGGGACGCATACTGGTGAATAGATGTTACTCACGCGTGTTTTGTTTAGTTTTCAGGTGCAGATCGTGTGCAGTCGAGTTTTGGTGCCAAAGTAGGAGCTTCTAGCCACATATCATTTCTTAGAGGTGAGCCTTAGTTACAGTTATTTAATTTTACAATAATTAGTGTAATTTTGCTTATGATACTGTGATCATGGTAGCGTGCCTAGGATTGGGGCATTACAGAGTGGTATCAGAGCTAAGATTACACCTTGTGCACCAACTTGGTGATGTCCGGTTTAGTGGCTCCTTAGGACTGCACAATAGAGAGTTGTGCATCTGAATTTTTGGTTATCGTGTTTTGTTGTGTTGGTAGGAAGATGTCTCCTATGGCCGTAGTTGTGGCAAGGCCCCAGCACCCGACTCTGAGATGGGAGAGGGCAATGCATGGAGGGGCATGAGACGAGAGTTCGGTGAGATGATGTGGGGATTCGCCTAGTCCTTCGGCAGCAACAGTAGGGATGAGGGGAAGGGAGACCCATGGATTAAGCAGTTCTACCAGCTGGGCGCACCGACCTTCGATGGGTGCGGCACACTAGAGGAGTGTGAGGTTTGGTTCCTGGAGGTGGAGAAGATCCTAAAGGGGATCGAGTGTCCAGCGGAGAAGTGGGCCTGGATCACAGCATTCTAGCTTAATGGTGCCATAGAGCAGTGGTGGAGGGCCATGCGCTGCACCAAATTCCTAAATGCAGACCTACTGATGATCTCTTGGGAGGAGTTCCGAGAGGCGTTCTATAAGAGATTTTCCCCTGAGCATGAGAGGGATAAGCTGGACCGAGAATTCAGGAACCTGAAGTAGGGGAGCTAGACTGTGGCAGAGTATGAGTCGTCCTTCCTTCGGCTGGAGTAGTTCTCTCAGGCTGTAGTTTCCAAGAAGGACAGAGCCAAGAAGTTCGTGAAAGGACTGAATCCTATGCTGAGATCCAGAGTTATTGGTTTCAGATGCTAGACTTTAGTGGATACTGTTGAGCTTGCAAGCCGCTATGAGGATGATCGTAGACTATTCCAGGAAGAGTATCTTAGGAAGGAAAAGGGGAGAAAGTCTGTCTCCCGACCCTCCGTTTCCTGACCTTCAGTGATGGGAGTGCCAAGTTCTGGGAGTTCTAGTAGCTCTGGGACGAAGCGGAAGTAACGGCCTACATCTGGTAGAGAAGAGAGTGTGGGTTTCAGCCATGTAGGATCCAGTAGCGGCCCACAGGTGGGACCATGCCACGTTTGTGGTAAGAAGGGGCATGTAGCAATGCAGTGTTGACACAAGCGAAGGAGCTTAGACAGTGTAGTATGCTACAACTATGGGAAGTCCAGGCACTACCAGAAGGACTGTCCCAGTCATCTGAAGCTAGTAGGAAATGCACCACGTCAATCTACCAAGGGGAGAGTGTTCTCCATTGCTGCCCCAGATGTTGGTCCATCTGGAGATGTGGTAAAAGGTGAGAACTAGTACGACTGTATGAGTTAAATCCTGTCCTGTAATAATGGATCCTATCTGTGATCAACCCTATCTTTTATTATGATTATGATTATGGTTATGGTGTGTTAATTATAGGATCTTTTCTTGTGGCCGATCGGATGACCCGAGTCTTGTTCAACTCTAGGAGTCCATTTCCTTTTGTTTCCGAGTCATTTGCTTCTGAGATGGGGACCAGGCCGGTCAGATTGGCATTCCACCTGGACGTAGTCACTCCATTGAGAGAACACACTCTAGCGTGGAGATATTTGAGACTAGTTGATATTCAGGTAGGGGACAGGAATTTTTAGGCCAGTTTGATTTTGATGGACATGCAAGATTATGATGTTATTCTGGGAATGGACTGGTTGGCACAGCATTCAGCCATAATAGATTGTGCTAAGAGAAGAGTTTTGGTATAGTGTCCAGGCCAAGGCTGGTGTGTAGTACAAGGCACCAGACCAGGTGAGCCCAGAAAAGTGATTTCTACTATCAAGGCCTATCATCATCTGACAAGAGGCAATGTGGGTTATTTGGCTTGTGTGACAGTTTCTACTTTGCCTGTGGTTGAGATTCAGGACCTACCAGTGGTGCGGGAATATCTTGATGTTTTTCCAAAGGAATTTCCTGGCATGCCATCGCACAGGAACGTGGAGTTTGTGATTGATTTAGTGCCGGGATCAGGTCCTATTTCCAAGGCTCTGTATAGGATGACACCTACTGAATTAAGGGAGCTTAGGAATCAGCTTCAGGAACTAATGGATAAGGGATTCATTCGTCCAAGTGTTTCACCTTGGGGAGCACTAGTTCTGTTCACTTCGGCTTTGTATAGACTACCAGATGTTAAACCAGATTACTGTAAAGAACAAGTATCCACTGCCCAACATCGATGATTTGTTCGACCAATTACAGGGAGCATTGATGTTTTCCAAGATAGACTTGAAATTTGGATACCATTAGTTGAGGATCAGTGAGCCAGATGTGCAGAAGACAGCCTTTCGCACCCGTTATGGACATTATGAGTTTTTGGTTATGCCATTCGGGTTGACAAATGCGCCAGCTGCTTTTATGGACCTGATGAATAGGGTGTTCAAGCCCTATTTGGATCAGTTTGTGGTCATCTTTGTGGATGACGTTCTGGTGTATTCTCCGGATGTTCAAACCCACCGGAGGCATTTGAGGATCATACTGGAGACATTGAGGCAGCATCAGCTTTATGCCAAGTTCTCCAAGTGTGATTTTTGGCTGGAAGAGGTGTCATTCCTTGGTCATAGTATTTTAGGAGAAGGCATCAAGGTAGATCCAGTCAAAGTTGAGGCTATGAGCTGTTGGGCCAGACAGAAGACAATAACTGAGATTAAAAGTTTTCTCGGCCTAGTAGGATATTATAGGAGATTTATCCAAGATTTCTCCAAGATTGTTGAGCTGTTGACCAGATTGAACAGAAAGGAAGTGCACTTTGCCTAGGATTGGCAGTGCGAGGAGAGCTTCAACGAGTTGAAGGCTCGTCTAGTATCAGCCCCAGTTTTGACTTTGCCCTCTAGGAGTGGTGGCTTCACAGTCTACAGTGACACTTGTGGTACTGGTTTGGGGTGTGTGCTAATGCAGTATGGTAGGGTGGTGGCATATGCCTCACACTAGTTGAAAGATCATGAGAAGAATTATCCCACTCATGATTTAGAGATGACAGTTGTTGTGTTCGCCCTGAAGATTTGGAGGCATTATTTATATGATGAGCAGTTTGAGGTGTACACAAATCATAAGAGTCTGAAATACATCTTTACTCAGAAAGATTTGAAGGCATCCCCACCACGCGTCCTACACGCGGTCTTCCTATTCTAGGCCTAAATATTACAATAAACCAAGAAGCTCCTGATTTCTACCATAGTCTTGGACTTTGACTCAGTTGCTGACTGCTTTCACCTTGGTTGGATCCACCTTAATGCCATCTCTCAAAATGATGTGACCAAGAAATGTGACTTCTTCTAGCTAAAACTCGCATTTGGAGAAATTTGTGTATAACTGGTGCTACCTTAGTGTCTCGAGTACAATCCTTAAATGCATCTGATAGGTTTGTATATCAAGGGAGTACACCATCACGTCATCCACAAACACCACTACAAACTAGTTCAGGTAGCGCTTGAATACTCTATTCATCAGGTCCATAAAAGTAACTGATGCATTCGTCAACCCAAATGGCATGATGAGAAACTCATAATGGCCATACCATGTTCGAAAGCTATCTTATGCAATTTCCTAGATCAGAAGCTGGTGACAGCCTCATCTTAGATCAATCTTTGCAAAGACTAAGGCTCCTTGCAACTAGTCAAATAAATCATCTATCCTAGGCAGGGGTTATCTATTCTTTACGGTGATCTAGTTCGACATCTGATAGTCTATACAAAGATGGAGCGAATCAACCTGCTTGACAAATAATTTAGGTGCACCCCAGGGTGATACACTTGGTCTGATAATCCCTTGCCTAACAACTCCTGTAACTAACTCCTAATGTAACATCTTGAACCTTGACTTTTCCACTTAATCATTATGGATAATAAATTAATTAATGATCGAGTTATCCTTGGTGTAAAGTTGCTGACTTTGGTGTTTTGATTTGGTGAATTTAAATAATTTTAAGTAGAGATTAAGTCTATTTATTTGTTTGGTGGGATTATAATTAGTGGTTTCTCCATGATTTATTAGACCATGATTAAACTCCATGTGTGGTAACTTGAGGGTGTGTGGGGGCGAAAGATAGAAATAATGTTGCAAGCTACAATGCTATCATGACCCAAATCCGTAAATTTATTTTATGAATATGGAAGCTTGGAATATTTTCTCATTCTTTAGGAGTGTTTGTCCAAAATTTGTGCAAAAATTTATAAAAGAAATGCCGATGTGTAATCACGAGGAGGAGAGGGGGGGGGGGGGTGGGGGGCGTGGTGTGAAGATGGAGAGGGAGGTGGCTGGCCGAGCTGATGAGAGCAAAATAGGGAAGACAAACAGAAAAGAGAAGAAGAAGAGGTGGAAGAAAAGAGAGAAAGGTACGCCCTTATTTCATCATATTTTTCTTTTTAAGCTTAGGAACGATTCAAATATGTTATGTGAGGTGATCTAGATGCTTGGTAGAGGTCTTGTGATTTTTGGTGGAATTTTTGCTGGATTTTTCAAAGCTTTCAGAGGAATGATTACTATTGGATGTTTTGTGTCTTCAGGCTTCAATCTTGAATAACTCGAGCTATAGGCATTGGATTGGCATGATTTCTATTTCATTGGAAAGTAGACTCGAAGATCTTTGTTTCAGTAGCCTACTAGTTAATTTTGTGGCCTGTAGAAATACCAGTTGTTGTGCAAAGATTGAAAACCCATTCAGTCATGTTATTCTGAGTCTTAGAGCTTCATTCATGTATGTCTTGAGTTATAAGTATTGGATTTGAATGATTCTTGCTTCATGTAAAAGTAGACTTAGAAATATTGATTTCAGTATATTACTTGCAATTTTTTGTAGCTTGTGGAGATAGCAGTAAGATCTGAAAGTCAAGCAACCCACTAAGCTCACTAAGATGGTAGTAGGAGGAAGGAGATGGACATTTTACAATTCTTGTCCTCCTAATTTGTGTAGTGTGCATTTTAGTCTTGAGTTTTGTGATTAAGTTTGCATGAAGTCCCTGTACTTTATATTTAGATATTTCTTTTTTCTTCTTGTCCTTGGGCTCAGGAGAAATTGCTATTGGGTTCCTAGACTTTGCTGAAATCACATCTCAGTCCCTCAACTTCTAAATGTATTTACTATTAAGCCCTTAGGTTTCATAGGAGTTGCATATAAGGCCTTTGGAATTTATTTTAGTAGTTTTGATATAATTAGTGACATATTCACAATGTAGGTCACTATGGCATGGACATAAATAAGTAAATCCTTAGAGATGAGTTAGAGACTGCCTAAAATATATTAGTAAGTCTCTACTAAGTGTAACTTAGCATAAAAGACTATACGGCCTATAATTACTAGGCTTTTTCCCATAATGGTTCTAGATGGATTTTAGGGTTAATATTTAGGCCTAGGATTAGATGATGGACAGTTTTTGGTGTCGTGAACTGGATTGGGTGTTCAGTGGCACTGTTTAAGTGTAGAGTTTGTGGCTTTCATTGCGGTTTCTTGTGTGGCATGTGGTGTGATGTTTTGTGGTGTTTCGAGCAATGAGTTTTGAAAATGTTTTGTAAATATTCTTGAGAAATGCTTTTTGAAAATATTTTTCATGGATGGATTCTTGTAATGGAAATGTTTTCGAAAATGATTTTGAAAAGGAAATGCATGTTTTGAAAAGGATTTTTCTTAGTTTTTGGTTGGATCTGCATGGTGGTAGGGTTGTAACCGATCAGGGGTATGAGGCCTCCATGAAATCAGTACATACTCTACGACGTGGTTGTCGGTGACTGACATGAGTAAAAAAGACTGTGGCTCTTGAGGTACTGTAGGGCTTGGGTAAAAGAAACTGGTTTATCCTCTTTGCCCGATACTAGCTAGGCCTGAGGTTGTGAGTCCTTGGGTGTCTGGGCACCAAGGAGAGTCATGAGGACGCACCTCATGCGTGTTTATGTGACCTATGGGGTCATGGTACTGTAAGGCCTGTGGGCAGTGGTGGGTGGACTCCTGTGCTGGGTGGTTCACCACGGCAGTGCAGTAAGGTCAAGGTTGGTGCCTCGCCGACTGCTTGTGGCCAGATTGATCCACTTGTGGCTAAGGTGACTCGACGAGTTTTGGTTCAGACTATGTGTACTTGGTTTGAGCTAGAATTGGCATTTGGTTTTGTGGTTTAAACAAGTTCTAGCTTTGTTGGGACTTGTGTTTGAGCTAATTTCCAGCCATGGTTTGGATATGATTAAACTGTGTGCTGTTTTTGTTTTTGGCTAGAATTTAGTCAAGGATTGGAATGCATAAAAGTGATTGCAAAGATGCATGGAATTTCAAAGTAAATAAAAATAGTGTTTTGAAAAGACATGATTTGAAATATCGCTTTTATGCATATTCAAATAAAGACTTTGTGTTTGGTGTGGCACTTCAGTGCAATTGAGAACTTGAATTGGCAAGTGTGGCCATATCAAGTATGCATAAAGGTTTTGAAAAGCATACACATAGTTTTCGATAAGAAAGTAAAGAAAATGATTTCAAAGCAATGTTTTAAAATACTTGTGGCATGCCGAGCATTGATATATTACCCAGTTATGGTATTGTGGCATCCAAGGTAGATGCCAAAGTTTGTGTTCATGTTTCTGTGTCTGTGGGGTGTGTATTAGGTGACTTTTCAATAGTCACTCATGCGTGTTTATTTGATGTTTTTCACAGGTACAAGATAGAAGTAGGAGTTTGCTGGTGCGCGTGGAGATGGAGTCTGTCGACCACACATTAAGGATTCTAGGTAAGTATTTAGTTTAATTAAATTCAGTTAATAGTATTTTAATTTATGTTGCTTATGTTGAGCTTAGTTTTAGATTTGATGCAAGTAATTTTAAAAAAAATGGATAGCTAGGTTTTTGGGATAACGACATGGGGCCAGGTCATTACACGCGAGCTTCCTTAACTCTGCTAGTGCCATCATGTATGGGGTCTTCAAGATAGGGCTCGATCCTAGCACCAGATTGATTAGGAACACCACCTCTCTATGTGGCGGCATACCAGGCAAGTACTCTAGAAAGACATTAGGGTACTCTCGAACCATAGGTATGTCTTGCACCCTCAAGGTAGAAGAGGAAAACATCGTCACACTGGCCAAATATCCCATACATCCTCTTGATAGGTGGTGGTAGCCTTTGATTGCTGAAATTAACTTCTTCTGTTCTCCTAATCTAGCTCTTTGCACCACACATTACCCCTGGCCTAGACATTCCACTAGTATTCTCCTCTTGGCACAGTCGATTATGGCTGTGTTGTGCTAGCCAAACCATCCCCAAGATTACATCATATTCCTCTATGTCCATGACTATCAAGCTAGCCTTGAAATCTTGATCTCTTAGCTTGACATCGATTTCTCACAAATACCTCCATGCTAAGTTGTGCTCTCCCAATAGAGTCACTACATCTAGGTGGAAAAGCCAATCTAGTCAGCCTATCTTCAATCTTAGTAGCAAATGGCTCAAAGATAAAAGAAAAGGAGCTCCCTGAGTCAAAAAATACTCAGTCATTTGATCGACCTCAAGAAAGGAACCTATCCAACACATATCATTACCATAAGTCATAATTATCATAAAAAATCGTGTTGGATTACAAGACTTCATAGGAAATAACAGACAATACAGGACTCATGGCTACTCCTTACCCTCTACAACGTCCCCTAAGGGACCAGTATCAGGAACTACTATGGAGAATACTCAGCCCTTGGTTGATTGGCGAGTGGTGTCTCTAGCTAGCTTTAGAGGGTCTGGGTAGTTCCGCTTAATATGCTTGACCTTTCCATAGTTATGGCACACTATTTTTTCTAGATTTTGTTGTTAGTGATAACATTGTGCTGCTACATGCCCTGTCCAACCACAAACGAAGCAAGGTCTTCTGTCCTCCATGCCACTGTTCGAGACCCAGTTGTATCCAGCACCACCTCTCTTGAAAGAACTATGTCCCTCCCAAGTAATAGTCTCTGAACGTTCCTTCCTTTTCTTCCCAAAACTCCCCGAATTGCCAAAGCTCTGCACCCCTGAATCAAAAGACCATGGAGCGAACATCTTTCCTTTGCCTTAGGGGTGGTCTTCCAGGAACAACTTGTGATCCTCCATATACTGGGCTACCAATTCTACTACCTCCACCAGGGTCAAACACCAACAGCCTAGGACCTTAGATTTGAGTGCTGGAGCCAGTCCTTCCACAAATCTCTTAGCTTTGTGCTTTTCTATGTGAAATGTCTGCAAGAACTGCTCTAGACAAGTGAAGGTTGCCTTATACTCGACTACTAACAAGCTACCTTACTTCACATTCTGGAATTCTCTGTCCAATTGATCTCTCTCGTACTCTGAAAATTACTTCTCATAAAAAGCAACCCAGAATTCCTCCCAAGAGATCATTAGAAGGTCAAAATTTGGAAATTTCATGTGACGCATGGCTCTCCACCATTTATCGGCATCTCCCTTGAACTAAAAGGTAGCTAGTCTGACCCATTTCTCAGCTAGACATTTTATGCCCTCCAAAATATTTTCCTCCTCTAGTAGCCATGCTTCACATTCTTTTGGCTTGCCTCAGCCATCAAAAGTTTGTGTGCTCAGTCAATGAAACTATTTGAGCCACTGGTCCACCTTGGTTCCATTTGTATTGTCCTTACTGAAGGTTTGGACAAAACCCAACATCATATGGCTCAATTCCTATTGAAAGCTTCCTTAGTCGCCACCCTACCCACGTTGGAACTTACTGTAGGAGTCCTACCTTTGCCTCAGTCCCTAAGCAGCATCTTGCTGCCACCATAAATCAAATAAGTTAGGTGCATATACTTGCTATTGTGCAATCTTAATGAAGCTACAAGCTGGACACCCTAAGTCGGTGCACTTAGTGAATCTTAACTCTGATACCACTCTATAATGCCCTTTGCACTACATAACAGTATCAACACTTCCCAATAATTTATTAAGCTAAAATAAGCAATTATTAACAATTAAATAATTAAAGTAAGCTACCCAAGCTTGTGTGTAGCTAAATGGCTTTGAAATATGCACAAGAACAAGACTGCATGTTCAACTATGCACTTGGAAACAAAGCACAAATAAAACACGTGTGAGTGACATTTATGTCATCGAATACATGCTCCAAAACCAAAATCTAATAGAACCCCTAAGGACTACTGAAGTCACGAGGAAGACACCAAAGCTGAAAAGCGAACGTGCAATCTAGAAATCCATTTATAAATCATGCTTTCTTTTTCAAAACCCTTTTATCATTTTCTTTGAAATTCCATGCATCTTTGCAAATCACTTTTTATACATCTCAAGAAGCAAAATCTTCCACTAGAGTCAAGCCAAAAACACAATTTATTTTATATCTCAAGTCACAGTAAAAACTACGGGTGGGAAATTAGTTTAAATCACAAGTCTCAACTCAGCTAGAATCTAGCTCACAAGTCAAATCATCATTTGATTCTAACTCAAAACCACACACACAAAGTCTCAACAAAACTTGTCATACCACCCTGGCCACAAGCAATTGGTGAGACTCCAACCCCAACCATGCTGCAATGCAGCGGTGAACCATCCCATGTAGGAGTTCAACTGCCTCGATCGCAGCCTTATAGTACCACACAGGTATGCATGGGGTGTGTTCTCATGACGTCCTTAGGTACTTGAGCACCTAAGGACTCCAATTCCAGACTTGATCTACACTAGCACTAAGAGTAGTCTAGGTCTACCATGCCCTAGGTCTTGCAGTACCACAACATATAGTCTCGAGGCTCACTCCTTAGACCAAACTCGACAACTATAGCCTAGAACTCGTCCCGACTACTCAGAGGTCTCACAACCCCTTGTCGATACGGTCTATTGACCTATGTGGTTTCTACAAAATTTTAGAAAACCTTTTAAACTTATGCATCACTTTTTGAAAACCTTTCCAAAACCATATTATCATCAAAAGCCATTTCCAGACATTTCCATGAATTTCTAGTATCATATTTAACATTAAAAATCCACTGAAACAAGTAGTTGCTACCTACAGGAAAACTGCAGCTTGCGTTGACCACTTGCGTTGGGCGATCGCATGACACATTTGTGCCTCCAACATTCGCGACCAGGTCTAGCTACTAGACTGCACTAGTAGTCCTCGCCTACCAGTCGTGCAATGTGTTTTGCAGAAAAACCATAAACTCAAACAACTCGAGAAACAACTAAAAAACTCCATAAAGCTCATCAAAAATCCATAGAGCATGCATGACACATAGCAATACACATTTAAACATTTAGGGCATATGGATTCACGTATCCTCTCATCTATTTATCCAAAAATCTTGATAAAGCATGATGATCCGTTGAAAATATCAAAACCCAACACTAGCATGGAATCCACATATTATTCATGCAATTCATGTTAATTGCCTCCTTTATATCAATCCTAGGCATGATTTTAGGAAAATAAAGAGAGGGGAACGCGTACACAGTGGGAGTTCACCAGCATTCCACCACTCTGGTGAGCTTCTGGCGACCTCCGATGAGCTCTCCTGGTGTCCCATCCTCCCTGATGAGCGGCCTCCACCTCCGACGATAGTTCTCTGGTAGTAGAGCTCCGACGGCTCATCAGCGAAAACTCTCCCTCTCTCTCTCTCTCCCTTCACCTCTCAGTTATCTCTCTACTCTCTTCACCCTTCTCTACTCTCTTCCTCCCTCTCGTTTTTTTCCTCCAATGCAAGAAGCCACCTAGTGTTTTAAACACTCCAATGCAAGGCCTCCTTGGTCATCGAGGAATCCCGATGGCATTGCAATTGAGACGAGGTAGTGGTTCAGGTGTTGGTGGGGTGGCACATCTAGCGGTAAACATCGGCAGTAGGTGTCATGCTGCGTTTCACTATGGCTACTATATTCAGGGTTGCATGTTGACAACTCGTGCTAGTAACCTCTATTGGTTATCCATGCTTGGAAGGTCCACTTGGAACTTGCGCCCCCTATATCTATTGACTTTTGCTACCTATTAGGTCTTCCTAGCCTATTCTGAAGAGAGACAAAGAGAGACCACAAACGAATCCAAGAAAAATAAACTTGCATTCATCACAACCACCAACATCAATAAGTCCAGCATATCTAGATCACATAATAAAGCCTCAATTACAAGAAACATCATTTTTGGATACACTTTATGGAAGATCCTTGATGTTACACCCTCAGCCAACTAAGGAGAGGACTTTGAGGCCAGTTGATGCAGCATCAGCCAGTGACACTAGCGACTCTAGGAGTTTGGGCTTGGACTCCTTTATACCTTATATTGAGGACCTAGAGGAGACAAAGTTAGAGGATTCATTGCCCAATGTTGAGGTTGGACCTACTGTTGCTACGATGGTTGAGGATGGCGCCTAGTATAGGAACATTCTCGAGTTCGTTCGTTAGGAGGAGGAGGGCGATGCTGGTGCTCCTCTAGACTTTGCACGGGCCCACATACCCCTCAATGAGGTTCAGGTATCAGGACCATGTAGGGGGACGTGTCCCATGCTGAGTTTGCTGCAACAACATTAGCAACTAGGCGTAGGTAATAATTTTTCCATTTAATTTCAATTATTTTATCTATTGTGAACGTGGTTTGACGATTCCTTCTTCCTTTTGTAGAGTCGGGCTCCAATGATCATGCACTGTCATTGGGGTCAAGTGACCAGGTGCTACTAGATGTTGGCACCTTTCCAGCAGGAGCAACTGAGGCAGATAGGGTTTAGGCACTTTCTGTCCATCCCTGAATTCCCCATCCGACTAATTAACCTTGAGTTGGTCGTAGAATGCTATAACGATCAGACCAACTCAATCGTGACACGAGTCGACGAGTTCATCTTGTCTTTGGAGGATATTGTTTGCCTGACTAAGCTACGAGTGACTAGTTGTCCCATGACTGGATTGATTCTCTCAAACTACACTACCATGATGGGAGAGCTGATGGGTAGTAGGGTGGTTATGTTTGGACCACGTCTCTTCATTGTTTCCTTAGTGATTCACCAGGTCGAGGACTCTCGCTACACAATGATGGAACCTAGTGTCGATGCTAATCAACAGCTTTGAGCCTTTCTCTTGGTGCTGTTTGGGGCAGTATTGTTTGTCACGTTGCTTCAAGGATATTAGTAGTCTTGTTGCCCATGCTCACTGATTTAGATCGAGTAAGAGAGTACATGTGGAGAGCGGCTAGCTTGGCCCACCTGTATTCAGTACTTTTCTACTTTTCAAACGGTAGTTCTTTCCAATTAGGTGGGAACCTACCTTTCCTTCAGGTAAATTATTATTATTATTTCCTTTGGTTAATATTGCATGCTTGCTGATATGATTGATTGGTTGACACATTTGCCTTGTGTAGCTATAGGCATGGGAACATTTTTCCTTTTTACATCCCACTCCTCCACCAATTCCTCTGATTGGCATGCCTTTCCCTCAAGCATTGTTCTGGGTTGATGCAAAGCAAGCTCCTGAGTATGTGAACGACAACCATTATGTCGATTGTCTTCTTTTTGAGTTGCTAGTCCTTGCTCAAGTAATTTGCCTTCATTTTTATGTATTTGTCCTTTCCACTTTGAATGCTTATTGATCTAATATTCTTCTCTTTTCTTTCAGTCGACATGGAGTCCTTACATGAAGGAGAGCATGATGATGTTCTAGAGATCACTCGAGATCAGAATGTCTTTAATGGAGATGTTTGGGCCACTCCTAGAACCACTACCATTTTCAAGAGATTAACCCAACACTCTGTCAGTTTGGGCATCGTCAAGTGCAGCCCTTGGCTTCTCCTTTTAGGGTATGGCAGGAGACTCGAGGTGGAGGTGGTAGTGCACACCACTGGGTCGACGTCTATAGCCTACAACTACTAGATTGGGCTCATGGCAGCTCACCTACTCTAATAATGCCACGATAGAGGACAAGGTAGCTTAGGTCGAGTGGATGGACATTGAGTTCGCCACCTTGATGATCTTCTACCGGCACTACAAGAAAACTCATATTTACTGACACTCAATGTGAAATGACCGTTAGTATAGGTAATTATTAGCGACAGTGAAAATCAATTGTATCTGTAAGTAAGATTTTATGGTAGTTAATTTTAAACTGTTACTATAAATTAAAATTACTGATGATAACAACAGTAACTATCACAAAAAATTAATTATAGCGACAATTCTTTTTATGTTGTTGGTAAATGTAATATATAGTGACATCTATTTAAAAGCATAGGTAATTATTTAAAGTAACTTATATATTACAAAAAAATCTATTTTCTTTAAAATATATTTTATCTAATTTTTATTCACATATGAAATTTTTATTATTATATCAATATATCTAATTAGATTACTTTACATTTTATTTTTAAAATCATCTATTTCAATGTGATATATATTTTTTAGTATCTAGCTATTCCCCCGACGAAACAAAAAAAAAACAGGATTGCCCCGCCCTCTCCCCCTGTTTCCCCGTAAGGCCAGCCTCTTCCCCCTCAAATCCTCCCCAAAATCATCAGCTTCCCACCCTTCCCAATGGTGGAGCATTATGGATTAGGGATTTAGCACTGCCGCACGAGAAGACTGAAGCCATCTGCCCATCCCCCTTCGCACGACGCAGCCAACTAGCCAAGCCGCCCCTATCTGTCAGTCTGCTGTGTTCCCACAGCCCATTCTCGAGGCCGACGACCCAATCCCGCCTCAAGTCCATCTCCAAGAGGAAGCTCAGGACCTCGGTCGACGTTAAGGATGTGCGGAGGGAGGAGATCATGCGGGCCTTGCTCCTGCACCCCAATATTGTTGGGCTGAGGGACACATACGAGGATGCCAAGGCTGTGCATTTGGTGATGGGGATCTGCCAGGGTGAGGAGTTGTTCGATACGATTTTGGCGAGGGGGCATTACACGGAGCGGGCTGTGGCGGTGGTGTGTAGGACCATTGTGGAGCTCTGCCATGAGCATGGGGTGATGCATAGGGATCTCAAGCTGGAGAATTTCTTGTTCGCAAATGTCGAGGAGACGTCTTCGCTCAAGTTGATCTATTTCGGCCTTTCCGTGTGCTTCAAGCCTGGTACCTTCTCTTTTTTTGTTCTCCTCTTTGTTTGGATTTTATCAGGTTTGATCTCCGATAAAAACATATCGAATGCCTTGTTTGGGATGTTAAAAAAAAATGTTGTTGTGATGATGAGAATGGATGAGTGGAGGACACTTGTTCAACAGTAGATTTTCATAAGTGGATTGGTTCTTTCAATGTTAGATTAGAATTTGATTATTGCATTGTGAAGCATGGGGTTTGTGATGTGTTGTGTTGCAGAAATTGATGTGGGTATTGCAGAGGCAATAATTCGTTATGTTATTGATTTTGATAGGGAGCCTTGGCCTAAGGTATCACAGAATGCAAAGGACCTTGCCTGCATCAAGAAGGTTGGAGTCATGTCAATCCATGCCTGCACACTTTGCTTTGGGTAAGGGAAGCTTTAGTCTTCAGACAATGCTGTAGGCAAAAGGGTCCTCGATGGAGTACTCTTGTTTTCATGTTTTTTAGGATTTCTTTTGGTTCTGATTCTGGTCATATATACATACTAACCACAACGATACGGTTCTAGTTCTTTAGGATTCTTAATTTTTAGAAAGTGGATTTCAAATTAGTTTAGTACATTAACATTTAGATTGTGGAATTCAATTTAATTTGAGAATGATTTCAATGTGCTTATTTAATAATGCATTGTCATTTTAATGATGGATATTTAGATTGTGGGTTTAATTTTATTTTGTAATGACTTTGGCTCGTTTGAGGGTTCCAGTTGCATCATCTATTTCGGATGCAACACATTTCATAGTAGATGAATTTGTACGGACTAGTTCATGTTGAGGCAATGGTTATTGGAAAACCTATGGTTGCACATCTGTGGCTTGAAAGTTGGAGACAAGTTCGTTGTTATATTGATGAGAAAAAACTATATACTAAGAGGCCTCAAAAAGGAAAAGGAGATTGGCTTTAGCATACCTATTTCATTAGCTCATATTAATGAACACCCACTTGTCCAGGTACATGCTTGTATCTCTCTACTCTAAGAAGATTATTTGTCTCTTTTTATAAGTGCTAAAGTGGTGGAATCCTAGATAAACTGGGAACAAAAACTATTTAAGCTCCACACGTTAGTTTTTATGTAGAATGATATTCCTTATAGAATAGTTGTGATTTTAGACATTTGAATCTGCAATTTTCTTTGAGTTTTAACCTTTAGAGTTTGTAGTTGAGTGAAATGGGTGGTGCGGTAGAAATTGTGTATGACTTGATATTCTGGAATTTTGATTACTTGAAATAAATTGAAATTGAAAAACCTTGTGCATTGCAGCTTTAATATATATTAAAGAAGGTTATTCTATGTATTTGTCATGCATATTTAACAATTTTTAGTGTCATGGGATATCTTAGATGCATTGGCACTATAGATTGCTTGAAACTTCAAAGTCCTCTAATCGGTGTGTGAAGGAGAAATTTCATTCATTGGATCAGAACCATTCTGCATTAGGAAGGGGTTGTCTTCTTCTCAACACTATCTTTTGCAGTCATTTTTTTAGCAATGCAATTGTGGTGTACTATCTTCTCTATTTTTCCCAGATTGATTTGAAAATGAGCAGTAATTATTATTCCTCTACTGCATGTTGCTTATGGCCAACCCTCAAGATATATACCTTTAGATTACTACCTTAAATGTTTCTTTCGGCTTATACCAATTGTTATAAACTTCTGAAATCCAGGCATATTTTTCCTCAATAAGACTATGGTTTTTATTGTCATGGCACATGAATTGGGTGTGTTGGGAAGCAAGTAGTTAGTCTATTCATGCATTCCATATATTATCAAATATCCTGCATCTCATAATTTCTAAAGTAACTTTAGGGATTTCAAGAGATGAACTGTTTGGACAGTTTTATGCTGCACTCAACAAGATCTATTTTTTTGCTACCACAACTGATGGAGAGGAGGATCATATGCAACTTACAAAAGCAACGTATTTCTTTGAGGAGGCGTTATTGGTAAAGTTGTTTTCTTTTGGTTTCCCTTTTATTGAGATTATATGAGTTGGCAGTTTTCATCCCATTATATAAACTCGTTGCATTTTTAGCATACAACAATACATTCTTCTAGATATTCAAAGGAATGAATAAACATAATAACAATGAACCATCAATCCATTCTTCTAGTTGTACAAAGTGGCAAGAAAGAGGCTAGGCTATTTTTTTTTCTTGTTTTCTTTTTTGGAATAAAGTAGCACTTATGAGCGTGTGTGATTTCAGGGCTGCTGCTTACACCCAAATCTCTAAATATGATGAAGCAATCATGGATTGCAGGAAGTCCATTGAAATCAACCCAAATTATGCCAAGGCTTATAGTTGACATGGACTTGTTTTTTATGCACTAGGGAAAGACAAGGAAGTTGTGGTACATTTCTTAAAAGGTAGCATTGTATTAAACTTGATATTCCTTGCCATAAATGAATACTCAAAACTAATAATTGGTGCTTATACAGATATACCTTATGTCTAGAATTTGAAACTTCTAAACCTGTCAATGACAGAATTTTCCTCAGGATGATTGAAGCAATTTGTATTTTTGATTGTTTGCCATTATTGGTTGATCGCATCCTAGTAATGTTTAACAAAGATGTTTTAATTTATCTCAATTTGATAAGCAAAAATCTGAAATATATCGTGATATAAGTAAAAAAGATTTCATGACTTGGATGTTTAGAACTATAGTAAATCTTACTTGGATTCACTTTCATGCATACAGCTTTACAGCTGGATCCCAATAATGATTCTGTCTGAGAAAATAATTGGGTATATTCTCCTTGTTTTTCTGAAGTTCTACTTCAGCTAAATGCTTCCCTCATTGAATATGATACATACATTGTTTCTTTTCTTTGCCAGGTGTATATATGAATCTTGTAAGGCTGTGTTTGCACACTTTTGACCTCTCAATGATTTATCGTGATGATTAGCACACTTATGGTGGATAGGGTATTTGCACTTGTTGCTAACAGGAGAAATATGGATGATCATGTTGCCTTGTTGGAGTTACCTGTCGATCATAGGAGAGAGGAAGCTCTGGCTCTTGAACTTGAGCAAGAGAAATTGTTTTTCCAAAAATTGAGCTGTAAGGTATAGTTTTCCTTCATCATGCATCGTTTCCATCTTTTTTGCAATGTATGCTTATAAATGTTATTGTGTTCCTATTATGTTCCCAATAGAAAAGTCTTCAACTTGTGTTGTTTATTAATTTCTAATTTGAATATATTTGATATGGGAATTGCTCATTTGACAACAAAAGATGCAAATGATGCATTGACAGCAAAGGATGCATTCACAGGATGAGTTTGATAGATGCGTTGTTAATTAAGGAGCAAATGATTGGGAACAAAATAGATTGATGAAGAAGTAGCAAAATCATCTATTATATGAGTAAGAAAGAACAGAGTATTTATGGTAGGCATCAAGAATTCTGCTAGTCAATGAGACGAACTCTTTCTTGGTGTGCAACAAAGACTAGGGATGGCCAAGTTGAAGGACTATGTGGACGGGATACTCAAAGTACGACAAAGAAGCTAAAAGGATCTCTTTGATAAAACATTTGTACCTTTTCACTTTTCAACTCAAAAAAAAACTTTTGTATTAAACATGTATTTGTAAATGATTGGTAGTTATGTTTACGTCAATTTATGTGATGTATATTTGAGACAAATTATATAATGCAAATAGTTTTCAATTAACATTTGTTATTAGAACTATTCGATATAATTACTTAGTTTACTATCATTATAATATGTAATTATTGATGTTACAAATAAAAAATTGTCAATGAATGATTAATATATTGACAGAACATGCAGTTAACTATCATTATAGTATATATGTACTAACATGAGAAATTAAATGGTGTCAGTAAATAATTAATATAGTGATGGTTTATATAGGTAACCATCACTATAACATATACTTAGTGATAAAAGAAATAAAAATGTATCGGTAAATTTTGATCTTCAGTGACGTTTATATCTCTTTAGTCATTGGTAAAGTCACATTTTTAGGATAATTACAATAGTGACTATCAGTAAATTAAACATGTACAGCGACAAAAAAAGATATTACAATAAACAACTTTTATTGACGATCACAAAAAAACATCACAATACCATTTAATGACGGGACTTTAGTCGACGATCAATCAATTGTCAAGTGACTGCTACTATATCTATACTGACGGTTTTATGCACTTTTACCGACAGTTAAGGTCGTTAGTAAAAGGCTATTTTCTTGTAGTGCAGTCCCACTTCCTTAGGCGTTCAGACCTTCCCAGGGGGATACTAACCTAGGCAAGGCTACGATGTCTCGAACTGAGTTATTAGCTGTTGTACAGATCTATTGGCCTAGATGGAGATCGTAGTGAGTTCTTGACATTATTTGCAGTATACTGCTTCTACTTTGCTAACTTGAGACTTGTTTCTCCTGTAGCTGAAGGCTATTGATGAGTAGGCTCAACGTGAGCACATCTTGACTCAGTAGCTTTTCAATATGATTGGGGAGATTGAGTGTCTTTGTGCCTCCACTTCTTAGGTTAATTTAAAATTTTGTTGCTTTTGAATCCTACTTACAGATTGTGACTAACTGTGACTAACTGCTTGTCTTCTGCCCCTTGCAGTCTTCGACTAGCACTGCTCCTCCTCCAGATCATTCGACAAAGATTTCCTAGCTTCAGGAAAAGGTATATAAATGCTTTTATTTTCCTGCCTCTAATTAGATTTTTGATGCTAACACTATTATTTGCAAGTTATCTATCTAGAAAACGAACTAAAGGAGCGAGCTAGTGATTTCATTGTGGCTAGCTCCATGGAGAGGCTTGATGACCTAGAGGGGACGATTACCTCCCAACATGTCCAGATTCAGGAGTTGGAGCGAGCTACGATGGGTGCATCGAAGCACACTTTACGCCTTGAGAGGGAGTTGGCTTCTTGAGGCTAGCAGTCGGTAGAATCATGTCAACTTGTTGAGGAACACCTTCGAGCCTTAAAGGAGAGGGATGCTGAGGCAGCAAGATTGATGGAGCAGAGGTGAGTCTCATTAGTAGTAGATCTGGCCATCAAGGTTGTTGAGCTCAGGAAGTAACTGGATAGAGCTCAAGCAGTATGACTAGTTTTGCTTTGCCTTCAGTTCTTATGCCTGCTTGTAATGTTCATTGGCACTTTGACTATCTTTTTTTTCCTTTTGCAGCACCTAGGAGCTAATGAGGACATCATAGAACAACTCGAGGATGAGGTGAGACATTATGGCCGACATGCTTTTGAGGGAAGTGCTACCTTTGGTTGTTCAGTTCCTCCTTCGCCAATGATCGAGCCAAGGCACCATTCCAACAGTCGTCGCTCTCGAGCTACATCTCATGCTCCTTCAGGCACTTCAATTCACCAACTATCACAACCTCCTGTGGTTCCTCCTTTGGCTCTAGAGGGTGAAGGTGAGAGTGCCCCATAGTTGTTTTTTCCTTTCTTCACTTGTACCTCAGGAGTATGCCCTAGTGATTTTGTAAGACAATTATATTTATAAATGATGAAAATTTCCAACATACTTAGTAAACTTGCTAAATACTTCTTTTAAATTACCTTTCTCAAATTTAAAATGAACTAAAATGACCGATGGCTTGAGGACCTTCCCTAAATAATGGCCTTTAATTCAAATTAACTTGAAACACGCTTGTTCATGTGTAATAACATATAAATAACAAGGTTGTGAAAATTGAATTCATCTGTGTGCTTTAAAACCAATTTACAAGATTGTTAGTGCGTTAACAAGTTATTATCATGATGAAAGATACAATAGGCGATTCTGGATGGCCTGGAAGTCCAAAAAATGCCAAACCAATGCCCACATGTGTATTTCAACTTGTAGAAGCCTTTGGAATTAGTAGGAGTCAATTTTGCATTTTGTCCATGGATTTGGACATCCCACAGCGAAGTTTAGCAACTGAAGTTACTAATAAGTGTTGGACGTTGGCTTGGATGCGTCCAACGTAAGACACATGATATTTAGTGGCATATGCATATTTATTATTTTTTATTACCATGTAATGTTAGACACTATATTGTTCAGCATCTAACGTAAGACGTATGAACTATTATGTCTAACACTTCTCAGTAAATTCCTACAAAACTCTGAACAAAACTATTATTTTATCTAGGGTGCCCCTTGCCCCTAGTCCAAAGAAAGATAATAAACAACAATAGACATAGATTGCATAAGATAAACTTAGGTGGAGGATAATAAGTCTAGTCTCAGCTTTGTTGTTTAATAAAAATGGTATCCCTAGTGAGGAGTTGTTTCCTCTTGAAATCCCAGCATTAACTCGTAAAGCAAATACCAAGTGACCATCCTGAATAGGAGAAATCAAAACGCGATGTGGAGTCACAAATGTCCTAGATTTTTGCATTATAGGTTAAATTTATTATCATTTTCATGAGGTGGTGTTGATTGGGTAGATTTTACACTATTTTTTGTGATTTTCTATTTTTTTTGAATTTTGGATTTTCTATTTTTTTTGGTTTTTATGTTTTAGATTTTCTATATTTTTTTGATTTTTAAGTTTTCTATTTTTTTGTTTTTTGGATTTTTTATTTTTCTATTGTTTTGGGTTTTCTATTTTTTGGATTCTAGATTTTCTATTTTTTTCTTTTTTGTTTTTTAGGTTTTTTATTTTTTATGGAAGAAGGATATTCTTCCATGAAGCAAGAAAAGGAAACCTTGTGAGTAAAAATCTTGACAATTGGAACCATTGTACACTCCTAAGCTAGGGTACGCTTCAGGCTTATCTTAGTATTAACTGTCTATAGTCTTAGGTAGCGTTTGATAATGATTATTGTCCACAGCTTATTGGAAATAATCACTTATGGATAAAAAGTTGAACCAAACACACAAAAAAAGGCCAGGTTATTTAAAAACACCAGTTTATTTCTCATGTGTAAAACTCACCAAAAATATTGAAAATGAAAAGCTATGGGAGATAGCTTCTTGAAAAAAAGTTAACTTTTTACTATAATCAGTTTGCCTATAATCATTACTAAATGCAACCTTAGGTTGCTGTCCCTTGCTCCTAAGTGAGTAATGCAACAAGATATAGGGAAGGGAGTTAGTGTCCTATCCTGAAACTTTGGCTAGAGATTTGGAGTTCTTATCCCTCCAATCCAAGGTTGAATGTTACTATGCTTTTTTTTAATCCGTTTTTTTTTTTGTTTTGACTCATGGACAACTTCTTTGCTACCTTTCTTTCTTTCTTTCTTTTTTTGAGCAGCTTCTTTGTTGTCTTCTTTTTCTCTTCTCTTTTTATAGTTTGATGGACAGCTTCTTTGCTGTCTTCTTTTCTCCTTTTCTCTTTTTTTATATTTTGGCAAGCATCTATCCATTACTACTCACTAAGATTTATGTTATAATAGTACACCTATCGAGTGTCAGTAGTCTCACCCCTGTTTAAGTGTTCGATCAATAGACATTTATTATTGATGGACCGAAACACTTTTTATTTTGGGTGCACTTCCCTCTTTTGCACTTCTAGGTTTGGCCTTGAACACCTACCCAATCACAACTTACTAAGATTTACGCTAGGATAGTGTGTCCGACTCAGGGAAAGTACGTGGACATGTTGTTCATGGACTACAAGGGAACTCTTTATGATTCGCCTCTATCTCAATGTTGGATCATTGCTCCCCTTTCCCATAAAGTGTTTGTGAGATGAGACTACGGACATGGTTCCTAAGTCTGGTGAACAACCAGTTCACAAGTTTGGGCAGTCTATTGGCTCAATATGTGTGTCAAGGGTAGTACCTTTTAAAGTGCAGTGCATTTTTGGGATGTTCAAGTATAGTGTCATCCTCTCTGACCAAACAATTGGCATTGCTTGCATATGCCTCAATCATCAAGTATGGCACGTCCCATTCAGTCTTGATTTGCCATTCTTATATGGCCAGATTCCCTTTTGATTAAGTTTACATTTTTATTACATGGAGGGGAGAATAGATTTTATTTACATATTTTTCATATTCATTGAAACATAAGTAAAGTAAATGAAAAAGAAAGTTTATTTACAGTAATGAGGAGAATGCCTTTAGTGTAGCCTTTGTCAGTAGAGATTTCTACCAGATTGTGACGCCATGATCCCGAACACGCTACAAAGATCACAGTATCATAAGTAAAATTATACTAATTACAATAAAATTAAATAATTGTAACTAAGGCTCACCTTTAGGAAACGATGTGCGGTTAGAAGCTCCTACTTGGCACCGGACTCGACTACACACGACCTGCACCTGAAAACCAACCAAAGCATGCATGAGTGTCATCTAAGTCATCCAGTACGTGTCCCAACACAACAGCAAAAAACCGGCAAAAGCACTAAAAATACAACTTTTAATCTACAAAACTTGGTTTTCCTTTAAAAATCCAGTTTTGAAACATCATTTTCTTTTCCTTTGAAATCACTTGGGAATCTGCTTCCAAGACTATGCTTTTCTCAAAACTCAACTTTTGTTTCTTTTTAAAACATTTGGAATTGTTCCAAAACCACATTCTTTCCAAAACTCATTTTTTTTTTCTTTTTATACTTTTTCAAAGCCTTTCTCATACTCTGAGAAATTCACACACTCGACCAGGTCCATCTTAAAACACAATGCTTCACAGGGTTCAAAACCAAAATCATAAATAATGGCTGGTAACTAGTTAAAACACAAATCCTTATTTTATCCTAGGATTTTAGGACCATTCACAAGTCTAATCTTAGCCAAATCACATTTCTTTCATTTCACAAAACCACACACATTTCTTATTCTTTTCCACTTTTCTTTATTGACGTTACCTTGATCAGGGGTAACCAGGCACACAAGCAGCAGGTGAGGACACCATTTCCCCTACCCCTCTGCACAGCCACGGTGAAGTTCCCCGTAGGGAGGACACTGCCTCGGCCAATTGGCCTCAATTCTTTTCTTATATGCACGGGAATACGTCTTTATCTGATGTCCCATCGGTGATCCAAACAACTAGGTTCAATAACCCAGGCTTAGCCTACACCGTCGGTGACCAGGACACCTAGGTCTTATATTCCAATGCCCAGCCTACATCGTCACGAGCTCGGTGACCCAAACACCCATGCCTACATACCCAGGCTTAGCCTACACTGTCTCAAGCTTGGCAACCATAGTCGTATTTGACAATTGGTTTCATTAGAGTCTCATACTCCTACCACATTACCGACACCAACCCCCGTGCTTCCTTAACACCTTACTTATGTTTTATTTTCAAAACTCTTTAAGTTTTCCTTTTCAAGTCCATTTTTCATTTCATTCTTTTCGTTGCGGGAACTTGTTCCAAACAATACATGACCCTCTACTGAGGTCCCAACTCATTCATTTAAAACCATGCTTTAATACCATAAATTGGGTCTCGTGCCCAAAAACCACACATTTAATCACTTTAATTCATTTTTAAGGTCTCAAACCCAAAACCATTCCCAAATTTACCCATTTGAGTTCCATATTCCTCCATGACAGTTGCATGGGGAAAACACCATTAGCATATGCTCATTGTCCATTTAAAATCTTTTATTTTCATTTTAAATTCACATTAGTATATATATCAGGGTCAGGACAAAATCGACAGACCGAAATCTAGGTTCGATATACCGAAAATCCCTGGGTTGGTATACCGAAACTCCTTGTTTCGGTCGACTGGGTGATTTCGGTCTACCAAAATTAGGTATCTTAGCTTAATCTGACAGGAATTCGGTATGCCGAACCCAGTTTGGCATGCCGAATTGCTCGAGACCAGGGCACCTCCCCTGTAACACCCATAAATTCATTTTGTAATTATTTACATTTTATGAATTTATTCTTGAACAGGTGTTATCGTTCCGAGGCTCGTTGTGTGGTTTTGTGCTTTTGGGCTTGGGTCGGCTTCTATTTGCGTGTTCCAGTGCATGGTTTAGCATTGTTCGTGTGGGGCCCTAGCGTGGGGGTTCGTGTGGGGCCCACGTTGTGGGCCGGTTGTGGAGATTTGCAGTTAGTCTCTTGGTTGTGGTGGGTTGTTGGGTTCATGTGGCGGTTGGAGAGGCTGACAACTGAGGGAAATGTGGGTGTGCGTGTGATTGACTAGTTGCATGCACGTGGCCACCTGCTCTCTCTGCGTGGCTTTTTAAGCTAGGACTCTCCACCATGCTCAACCCAAGCTTCTCCCTTCTTCCCCGCGCTTTTCTCTCTGTCACGAGCACGCCACTTCCCTTCTCCTTCCTCTCCTTCCACTCATTCCCTCCCTCCCTCCCTCCATCTCACTCCACCTTTTTTCCCGTCTCTCTCTCTCCCTTTCTCTCTTTCACTCTCCCTCCCCTGTTCCTCTCCACCCCGCGTTCTCCTCTCTGTTCGGTGTGCTCAAGGGTTGACGGAGGCATGCAGTGGCTCGTGTGTCGTGTGGAGCTTGGGTGGAGTGCTCCCGTGGTCATTGACATGGCCGTGGTTGCGTCGTGGTCATCAGAGTCTGTCGGAGAATCGTCGGAGCGCATTTCTCAAGTATGCATCTCCAACCCCTGTAATAGAGAGCATGAAAATGGTAGAAATTGATAGGGTTGCATGAAATCTAGGTAAATTTACATTCCTAGAATTTATTGTAATTTTTTTGAGAATTTATGGTGGATTTATGGGCATTTATGCTAGTGGTTGAGTTTTGGGTGGTTTCGACCCTTATGGCTTTGTGATTTTATATCTTGATGCATGGTGAATGGATTTTGGTTTCATTTGTGAGGATTTGGAGTAGACTCGAGGGTCTACAACTTATGTTTTATGCAAGATTTTTGGTGTTTGTTTAGCAGGTCCAATTGGAGGTCCTTGTTGGGGCAATTTCGGACTGTAGGGTTTTGACCGTTTTCTATTTTTCACAGAATTAGGTCCTCTGGTCGAAATTTGGTCGTCCGATTTTAGACGGCTGCCCGAATCAAGAGATTTCGATTGACAGAATCATTTTCGTTATACTGAATTTGGCCTAAGTGTTGACCATTGACTTGGTTCGATCGACTAATCTAGATCGGCCTACCGAACCAAGGGTTTTCGGCATGTCGAATCTAAGCCCAAATGCTTTTGTAAACTATGATTTCTGAGGGTTTTCTGGATTTGTTGTTTTGTCCCATTGAGATGGGATTGTGGGTCGTCAGTGGTGGTCCCTCAGGACACCTGATGTGCCATTTTGTCGAAGTTTTGGAAGAGTTTTCAATGATATGAAATAGTTTCAAAAATGATTTCAAAGAGATGAGTTGGTAGATTAGGAAAATGGTTTTTCCTAGTTTTCTATGTGTGGGTTGAAACAGTGTGGGACCGTGTCGTTAGGACTAGCAAATGTGACAACATTCTCGTGTGGTCAGGCGCGACTCCTTGGTTGAGGTCGGGGGCCGAGATACCCGAGGCTAAGGGACGTTGGGTTCTGGAGGTATGAGACTCCTTGACTGTCGTTTAGAGGCTAGGGTTGTGGTCCGTGGGTTGAGGTGTCTTGTGGCATGATGGAGAGGTATGATACTCCTACTATTGCTGTTAACATTGAGGCTCGCGTGTTGTTGGGTGTGGAGGTATGACACTCCCTCCTGAGCACCGTGTGTGGAGGACGTCGTGATGAGGCGTACCTTGTGGTGGCCAATGCAGGTGGGACACGTGTCTCGTAGCTGGTAGCGGCCTGAGAGACATGACAGCCTTCCCAAGGTGGTGTTGGCTTTGTGAGAGTTCTCAAAGTAGGGAGAATCACGGGACGGTGATCGCTCCTGCACAGGGTGGCTTCATCGTGGTAGTGCAAAACGTCGTGGTCGCTCCTCGATGGATTGCGTGTGGCTAGAGTTTTATTGCCTGGTGCCAAGTTTCCCGACTCACCGTGTGTAGTTTTGGCCATTGAGGGCCATTGCTTGTGGTTTTGGGCTAGTAGAGCCCTGGTTGTGGTTTTCGCTGTTGTGGGTCTGATTTGTGAGGTTTTGGGAAAATGACTTGCGAAATGAATTTAAAAGAAAATCAATTAAGGTTTTGTTTTCTGTCGATTTTCCTTAAGGTGCATACTGGGTGACTTTTGTCACTCATGTGTTTTTCCTCGTGTTTTTGATTTGCAAGTGCATGCATGTAGAGGTCTTGCGTAGTGCATATAGTTTAGAGTCTCCTAGCCGCACACACAGGTTCTTGGTAGTTAGATATTTTCTATTTGGCTTTAATTTTCCCGTAATTTAATTTGTTTTAAATTATTGTAGAAAATGCAGGGCGTTACAGTTTGGTATCAGAGCTCCAGGTTCACTAGGTTAGTGCTAGGCCTAGGGTGTTCGGTCTTGAGACTCGATAGGTTTTGCATGCATGGTAGAGTCTGCACCTGATTTTTCGTCATGGTTTTTGGTTGTTGTTTTGACTGTGGTGCAGGTAGTTTACCTTTCTTCAGTAGGATGCCTCCTCGTGGTCGTAAGGGCATAGCCCCTGTCGAGGAGATCGAGCCCCAAGAGGACGTAGGCGGATGGAAGGCGGTTCTTGCAAAACTGAGGAGATTGACACACGGGATCTCTCACGTGTTTAGCAAGAGTAGTGCTAGTGAGCCGTCAGATGACCAGTGGCTGAACTAACTCACGAAGCTTCGTCTACCGTCGTTGAAGGGAAAAATCAGTATTGAGGAGAATGAGGCTTGGTTGGAGAAGGTGGTGAAGATACTGGAGAGCATGGCGTGCCTAGAGGAGCACTAGGTGCGGCTAGCGACCTTCCTACTGGATGGTGAGGCAGATAGGTGGTTGAAGTCTGTGAGGCAGCTGAAGTTCCTGGACTCAATCACTGTTAGCATTCAGTGGAAGGATTTCAAGGTGGTCTTCTATGATAAGTATTTTCCCGCTCATGTGAAGGAGCAGCTTCGCTAAGATTTCCGGAGTCTAGAGCAGGGCATGATGTCGGTGCTCGAGTATGAGACTGAGTTCGCCCAGTTTGAATGCTTTGCTCCTGCCTATGAGTCTGAGGAGGAGCGGGCGTAGAGATTTTTGGACGGCTTGAATCCAATGCTGCGGGTGAAGGTGATGGGTTGTCGGTGTCTGACAGTGGAGGACATGGTTGGAATGGCTTATTGCTTTGAGGTTGAGCATCAAAAGTTTTTGGAGAGTCGGCCTAAAGGGAAGGGTAAGTCTTCTCTTACCTCCCAGTTCTCTTTCTCCGGTCCTCCAAGTGCCAGTAGTTCAGGTAGCCCCGAGAAGAAGCAGAAGGCGAGGTGCAGTGTTTCCTCTAAGGGCCGGCGGAGCTTTGCTGGGGGTAGCGGAGTTGGCTTCAGTCAGACAGGGTCCGATGCTCCTGGTGGGAACCAGTGCTTTAACTATGGTCAGGTGGGCCACATCGCTGCATATTGTCCTCATCCTAGGCGAGCTCCCCCTCTGGTGGTGTGCTATAATTGTGGGAAGGCGGGACACGTTCAGAGATCTTATTTGGAACCGCTGAAGAAGGCAAGAAGCGCGCCGCAGCAGTCGACTAGGGGATGGGTCTTCACCATTGCAGCTCCAAGCATTGGGTCTTCGAGAGATGTAGTTGAGGGTAAGGACGATTAGTTAGTTTTGTAACCCTCTGAGATTTGTTGTAATTTCCTTGTAATTTGGACATCTACCTGATTGTATGGATGTGTGGTGTTGTTTTGTTTGTCCATCAGGTTCTTTTATTGTGGCTGGCCGGATGGCCAAAGTGTTGTTTGACTCAAGGAGTTTTTTCTCCTTTATCTCTGAGTCTTTCGCGACAAAGTTGGGAGAGAGACCAACTAGACTGGCCATTCATCTCAGCGTGGTGACGTCGCTAGGGGAGCACAATTTGGCATTGAGGTATCTGTGGTCTGTCAACTTGATGTTGAATGGCAGAGTTGGACGCCAGCCTGATCATGATGGATGTGTAGGAGTATGATGTGATACTCAGCATGGATTGGTTGGTGCAGTAGTTTGCTTTGATCGATTGTGCTCGGAGGAGAGTTTATTTCGGGTCTCCTGAGGATGGGTCTTTCTTTGTGCAAGGTGGGTGAAAGGGTGAGCCTAAGCTTGTTATTTCAGCTATGAAGGCTTATAAGACTTTGTTCAGGGGTTGCGTGGGGTATCTAGTCAGTATAGTTACCTCCACTTCTCCTGAGTTGGGTGTTCACAACATCTCTATGGTGTGCGAATATCTCGACATTTTCCCTGACGATTTACATGGTATGCTACCTCACGGGGAAGTAGAGTTCTCGATCGATCTGATCCTCGGTTCTGGTGTTGTATCAAAGCCTCCCTACCGCATGGTGCCAGCGGAGTTGTAAGAGCTCAATACTCAGTTGCAGGAGTTGCTGGAAAAGAGGGTTAATCAAGCCGAGTGTGTCTCTGTGGGGAGTGCCTGTCTTGTTCATCCGCAAGAAGGATGATTCGCTCCGACTGTGTATAGACTATTGGATGCCGAACCAGATCACTGTGAAGAACAAGTATCACTTGCCCCGCATTGATGACCTGTTAGACCAGTTGCAGTTTGCCTCTGTGTTCTCGAAGATTGATCTAAGGTCAGGGTATCACCAGTTGAGGATACGAGACTTAGATATTCACAAGACTGCTTTCCGGACGCAATATGGGCATTATGAGTTCACGGTCATGCCTTTCGCCTTGACTAATGCACCGGCTGCGTTTATGGATCTGATGAACAGGATTTTCGGCCTTTTTCTAGACTAGTTTGTCATGATTTTTGTTAATGATGTGCTGGTCTACTCTTCGGATGTTGAGACTCAAGCCTTGCATCTGAGGGCAGTTTTGGATACTCTGAGGCGTCATCAGCTATTCGCCAAATTCTCCAAGTGTGAGTTCTGGCTGAGTGAAGTCATGTTCCTTAGCCAATTGATTTTTGGAGAAGCCATTAGAGTGGATCCTAACAAGGTCGAGGCAGTGAGCAGTTGGGAGCAACCCAGGACTATGACGGAGATCAAGAGTTTTTTGGGTTTGGTGAACTATTATAGGAGGTTTATCAGGGATTTCTCCTTCATAGCCGCACCTCTGACAGAGTTGACCAGGATGGGAGTTCCATTTCGTTGGGACCAAAATTGTGAGGCGAGTTTCCATGAGCTAAAGCCTCGTTTGGTTTCTGCCTCTGTGTTGACTCTGCCTTCTAGATGTGGTGGCTTCACTGTGTATAGTGATGCCAGTGGTGTTGGGTTAAGGTGTGTTCTGATGCAACATGGTAATGTTATTGCTTATGCTTCGCACCAGCTGAAGGATCATGAGAAGAACTACCCGGACCACGATTTGGAGATGGTTGTCGTAGTGTTCACTCTCAAGCTCTGGCGACACTATCTCTATGGGGAGCAATTTGAGGTATTCACCGATCATCAGAGCTTGAAGTATATCTTTATGCAAAGGGACCTCAACCTGAGGCAGCACCATTGGGTGGAGTATTTGATGGACTATGATTTCTACCTGTCCTACCATCCTAGCAAGGCCAACGTGGTCGCCGATGCCATGAGTCGGCGTACACATGTAATGGCGAGCTTGATGGTCACGGAGTGGACCATGTTAGAGGATTTGGTGAGCTGCAGGCCAAAATGGCAAGCTCGGGGAACGGTTGGTACCTGGGTGGCCAACCTGTCTGTTTGCACGAAGCTATTAGAGTTTATTGTCGCCTGCCAACAGCTGGATCCGTTTGTTCAGGCTGTGTTTAAGAAGCTAGAGGCTGGTGGAGAGCCTCATTTCTCTATTGGGACATATGGAGAATTAAGGTATGATATGCGTCTGTATGTGCCCCAACACGCGGAGGCTAGGCAGAGGTTGTTGGATAAAGCACATCGGTCTAGGTACACTATTCACCTTGGGAGTACGAAGATGTACCGAGACTTGAAGTGGAACTTTTGGTGGCCTGGCATGAAAAGAGATGTTGCTGACCATGTGGCGAGGTGTACCACCTGCCAGCTAGTCAAGGTAGAGCACTAGAGACCTGGAGGGACCTTGCAGTCGTTGGATATTCCTATGTGGAAGTGGGAGCACATCTTGATGGACTTCGTGACTGGTTTGCGACAGACTCAAAGGAAGAACGACATCGTGTGGGTGATCGTGGATCAGCAGACCAAGTCTGCTCACTTCCTGGCCATTCGGGTGAAGCTTCTGATGCACCGTTTGGCAGAGTTGTATGTATCCGAGGTGGTGATGCTGCATGGTGTTCCAGTGTCCATCGTGTTAGACAAAGACACGAGGTTCACCTTAAGGTTCTGGAGAACTCTGCAGGAGGCCTTTGGCACCGTGCTCAACTATAGCACAGTATTTCATCCTCAGTCGGATGGCCAGACAGAGAGGACTATCTAGACGCTGGAGGATATGCACAGAGCATGTGCCTTAGACTTTCAAGGGAGCTGGGAGGACCATTTGTCGCTAGTTGAGTTCGCCTACAACAATAGTTATCATTCGAGCATTGGGATGGCGCTGTACGAAGCTTTGTAGGGTAGGCCGTGTAGATTGCCGGTTTGCTGGAATGAAGTGGGCAAGCGTCAGTTGATTGGTCCTGAACTTGTGTAGTTGTATGCAGACAAGGTTGATTTGATCCGTAGCAGGATGTTGGCTGCAAAGAGTCGGCAGAAGAGCTATGCTGACAGGAGGCAGAGACTGTTGGAATTTCTGGTGGGAGACTATGTGTTCCTGAAGGTGTCGCCGACCAAGGGTGTCATGAGGTTCGAGAAGCGTGGCAAGCTGAGTCCTCGCTATATTGGTCCGTACTAGATCACTTAGAGGATCGGTGAGGTTGCTTATCAGTTGGATCTACCACCAGAGATGTCATCCGTGCACGACGTGTTCCATGCCTCCATGCTGAGGAAGTACCTGGCTAACGCATCTCATGAGATCCCAGTTCAGTCAGAAGGGATTTAGGAAGATCTGTCCTTTGTGGAGGATGCCGTCTAGATTATTGACCGCAAGGAGTAGGTGCTGTGGAACAAGGTGATTCCGTTAGTTTTGGTGCGGTGGCGGCATCATGGAATCGAGGAGGCCATGTGGGAACATAAGGAAGCCATCCTAGCCCAGTATCCGTATCTTTTCACCTAGTGATTTCGAGGGCGAAATCTTCTTTTAAGGTGGTTGGATGTAACACTCGTAAAATTCATTTTGTAATTATTTACATTTTATGAATTTATTCCTGAACAGGTGTTACTGTTCCGAGGCCCGTTGTGTGGTTTTGTACTTTTGGGCTTGGGCCTCGTGGGCCGGCTTCTATTTGCATGTCCCGATGCGTGGTTTGGCACTATGCATTGTGGCACTGTGCCTGTGGGGACCAGGTGTGGGGGTCCGTGTAGGGCTCGCGTTGTGGGCCGGTTGTGGAGACTTGTAGTTTGTCTCTTGGTTGTGGTGGGTTGTTGGGTCCATGCGGCGGTTGGCGAGGCTGGCAGCTGAGGGACATGTGCGTGTGTGCGTGGCTGACTAATTGCATGCATGCGGCCACCTGCTTTCTCTATGTGGCTTTTTAAGCCAGGACTCTCCGCCATGCTCGACCCAAGCTTCTCCCTTCTTCCCTGCGCTTTTCTCTCTGTCCCGAGCACGCCACTTTCCTTCTCCTTCCTCTCCTTCCACTCATTCCCTCCCTCCATCTCACTCCACCTCTTTTCCTGTCTCTTTCTTTCACTCTCCCTCCCTTGTTCCTCTCCACCCTACGTTCTCCTCTTTGTTCAGTGTGCTCAAGGGCCAACAGAGGTGTGCAGTGGCTTGTGGAGCTTGGGTGGAGTGCTCCCGTGGTCGTTGGCGTGGCCGTGGTTGCGTTGTGGTCGCTAGAGTCGGCTGGAGAATCACCGGAGTTTGTTTCTCAGGTATGCATCTCCAACCCTCGTAATAGAGAGCATGAAAATGGTAGAAATTGATAGGGTTGCATGAAATCTAGGTAAATTTACATTCCTAGAATTTATTGTGATTTTTTTGAGAATTTATGGTGGATTTATGGGCATTTATGCCGGTGGTTGAGTTTTGGGTCGTTTCGACCCTTATGCCTTTGTGATTTTTTATCTTGATGCATGGTGAATGGACTTTGGTTTTGTTTGTGAGGATTTGGAGTAGACTCAAGGGTCTACATCTTATGTTTTATGCAAAATTTTTGATGTTTGTTTAAGGGATTTGATCGGAGGTCCCAGTTGGAGCGGTTTCGGATTATAGGGTTTGGGTCATTTTCTATTTTTCGCAGAATTCGACATATCGAACCATTTTGGTATGCCATTTCTCTGTCAGATTAGGTCCTCTGGTCGAAATTAGGTCGTCTGATTTTGGATGGTTGTCTGAATCAAGAGATTTCGGTCAACTGAATCATTTTCGTTATACCAAATTTGGCCTAAGTGTTGACCGTTGACCTGATTCGATCGACCGATCTAGATCGGTCTACCGAACCAGAGGTTTTCGGCATGCCGAATCTGGGCTCAAATGCTTTTTTAAAATATGATTTCCGGGGGTTTTCCGTATTTGTTATTTTGTTCCATTGAGATGAGATTGTGGGCTGTCAGTGGTGGTCCCTCGGGACACCTGATGTGTTGTTTTGTTAAAGTTTTGAAAGAGTTTTCAAAGATATGAAAATAGTTTCGAAAATGATTTCAAAGAGATGAGTTGGTAGATTTGGAAAATGTCTTTTTCTAGTTTTTGTGTGCAGGCCGAGATAGTGTGGGACTATGTCGTCTGGACCAGGGAATGTGACAACATTCTCGGGTGGTCGGGTGCGACTCCCTGGTTGAGGTCGGGGGCCGAGATACCCAAGGCTAAGGAACGTCGGGTTTTGGAGGTATGAGACTCCTTGACTTTTGTCTAGAGGCTAGGGTTGTGGTCCGTGGGTTGAGGTGTCTTGTGGCAAGATGGGGAGGTATGCTACTCTTGCTGTCGCTGTCGGCACTGAGGCTCAGGTGTTGTCGGGTATGGAGGTATGACACTCCATCCTTAGCACCGTGTGTGGTGGACGTCGTGAGGAGGCGTACCCTGTGGTGGCTAGTGCTGGTGGGACACGTGCTCCGTAGCTAGTAGTATCCTGAGACACAGGACAACCTTCCCAAGGAGGGGTTGGCTTTGTGAGGGTTCTCTAGGTAGGGAGAATTGTGGGATGGTAATCGCTCCTGCACAGGGTGGCTTCACTGTGGCAGTGCAGAACACCATGGTCGCTCCTCGATGGACTGCATGTGGCTAAAGTTTTGTTTCCTGATGCCGGACTTCCTGACTCACTGTGTGTGGTTTTGACCATTGAGGGCCATTGCTTGTGGTTTTGGACTAGTAGAGCCCCGATTGTGGTTTTGGCTGGTGTGGGCCTAGTTTGTGAGGTTTTGAGAAAATGACTTGCGAAATGAATTTAAAAGAAAATCAATTAATTTTTTGTTTTTCGTCGTTATTCCTTGGAGTGCGTACTAGGTTAGCGTACTAGGTTACTTTTGTTACTCATGCGTTTTTCCTCGTATTTTTGGTTTGCAGGTGCAGGCATGCAGAAGTCTAGCGTAGTGCATATAGTCTGGAGTGTCCTAGCTGCACGCACAGGTTCTTGGTAGTTAGATATTTTCTATTTGGTTTTAATTTTCCTGTAATTTAATTTGTTTTAAATTATTATGGAAAATGTGGGGCATTACATCTCCTGTTCCAACCAACACATTCGTCGGAAATGGGAGCCTCCGACGGATCTCCCATACAAGCATCATAAAATGCAAATAAATCATGGTGTGTAGACCTTTGAGTCTACTTCAAAACCCCTCAAACCATTCTGTAATCCATTCATCATGCAATCCAAACGAAAATCACAAAGGGGTGAAGCTCATTAATGACTACTGTAGCATGCATCCCTAAATCTCGTATAACCCTACAAATTTCCATCCTAACCGCATGAAATCTACATATTCATGCTATTCAACACATTTCCATCCATCCCACTATTTTTCTACGATTTTTCATGCATTTAACATATCATGTTGTAAGAGAAGAATAGAGGAGAAGGAGGGGTCGCATACATCCTCCGACGAGCTTTCCCAACTCCGGCGAGCCTCTCTTGCCCCGGTGAAGCTCCTCCCCATCGGCAAACCACGGCTCAGCCCTCCTTCTCTCCCTCTGGCTCGCGCACCCCTTTCTCTCTTCCTTCTTTTCTCTTGCCCCTTCCACCCACTACTGCCTCCTTCCTCTTTATCTCCTCCTCCTCCCGCATGGTGTCAGCCACTCATCGTGTCGGAGGAGATGGGGAGACACGGGCCGTCGCCTGTGGTGGCACAGGTCTGGTGGAGGAAGAAGAAAAGGACGGGGATGGGTAAAACTTGTAAGAGAGGGAGGAAAGAAAGAAAGAAAAGACAAGGAGAAAAGACAGACACACGAATCGAAGCAATTGTGCATCTACAAACCAAACTCTCCATTGGTCTCAAATCACAAACGAGTACACAAAGAGCCAACCAAAACCCCTCAATCACAAGAAACAACAGATTACCCATTAATAAATCATTTATGCAATATTACAATTAATCACATGATTTACAATTAAAATGGATAATCAAGCCCAAGTGTTAGATCCTACCCCTTTAAAAGAATTTCGTCCTCGAAATTCAGCTCTAATAAAACAAGTAGGGGTATTGTCTCTGGATGTCCACCTCGTGCTCCCAGGTAGCCTCTTCTATATCATGGTGTTGCCACTGAACTAACACCAATGGAATCACTTTATTCATGAGGACTTGCTCTTTTCTGTCTAGTATCTGAACTACATTTTCAACCATAGACAGGTCCTCCCGTAGCTCCTCTGGTTGCACTGGTATCACTTGGGACGCATCGACCAAACACTTCCTCAACATAGATACATGAAAGGTGTGGTGTACACTAGTCAACTCTGGAGGCAGATCTAGTTTGTAAGCCACCTCCCCAACCCTCTTAGCAATTTGGTACGGTTCGATGTATCTTAAGCTCAACTTGCCTCTCATACCAAACTGAATTACACCCTTAGTTGGTGACACTTTTAGGAAAACGAAGTCTCCTACCTTGAATTCTAGAGTTCTCCGCCTCCTATCTGCATAGCTTTTCTGCCGGCTCTGGCAGACAATAGCTTCTTCCTGATCAGATCTACCTTGCTCTTGTACTGCTGTAAGATCTCAGGCCCAACTAACTATCTCTCACCCACCTCACTTCAACAAGTGGGTGTCTTGTAGGGTTTGCCATACACTGCCTCATAAGGTGCCATACCAATACTGAAGTGGTAACTGTTGTTATATGCAAACTCAATCAAAGGTAAGTGATCCTCCTAGCTACCACCAAAGTCCAAGGCATAGGCCCTTAGCATGTCCTCAAGTGTTTGGATGGTCCTCTTTGTCTGGCCATCCATTTGGGGGTGAAAGGCAGTACTAAAGTTCAGCACCGTGCTGAAAGCCTCCTATAGAGCTCCCCAGAACCTCGATGTAAACCTCGTGTCCTCTGTCAGACACGATAGACACTGGGATACCATGCAATCTCACAATCTCAGACACATACAACTCTACCAGCTTTGCCAAAGGAAGATTCACCCTCATTGCCAAAGTGAGGGGCATTACTAGCTTCCAGCTTCCTCCAGATGTCTGACAAAAAAGAATCATACTACTGAGTTGTGACGATTGCCTCGATCATCTTCGGGCGAACATACAAATTGGCCAACATCACTTTGGTAGTTCCCTAAGACTGTCTCTGAGGCCTGCACTCCACTAGTCCCTCTAACAATTCCCATTCACGAATCATCAAGCTAGCCATGACATGAGTGCGTCTGCTCAGAGCATCTGCAACCACATTTGCTTTCCCTAGGTGGTATGACAAACTGAAATCATAATCCTTGATATACTCCACCCAGCGCCTCTGTCTCAGGTTCAAATCTTTCTGAGTAAAGATGTACTTCAGACTCTTATGATCTATGTACACCTTAAACTGCTCGCCATATAAATAATACCTCCAAATCTTCAGGACGAACACAACAACTGTCATCTCTAAATCATGAGTGGGATAATTCTTCTCATGATCTTTCAACTAGTGCGATGCATATGCCACCATCCTACCATGCTGCATCAGCACACACCCCAAACCAGTACCACATGCGTCACTATAGACTGTGAAGCCACCACTCCCAGAGGACAAAGTCAAAACTAGGGCTGATACTAGATGAGCCTTCAACTCGTTAAAGCTCTCCTCGCACTGTCAATCCTAGGCAAAGTGCACTTCCTTTATGGTCAGTCTGGTCAACAGTTCAGCAATCTTGGAGAAATCTTGGATGAATCTCCTATAATATCCTGCTAGGCCGAGAAAACTTTTAATCTCAATTACTGTCTTTCGTTTGGTCCAATAGCTCACAGCCTCAACTTTGGCAGGATCTACCTTGATGCCTTCTCCTAAAATACTATGACCAAGGAAAGACACCTCTTCCAGCCAAAACTCGTACTTGGAGAATTTGGCATAAAGCTAATGTAGCCTCAATGTCTCCAGTACGATCCTCAAATGCCTCCGGTGGGTCTGAACATCTGGAGAATACATCAGAACGTCATCCACAAAGATGACCACAAACTGATCCAAATAGGGCCTGAACACCATATTCATCAGGTCCATAAAAGTAGTTGGCGCATTCGTCAACCCGAATGGCATAACCAAAAACTCATAATGTCCATAACGGGTGCGAAAGGTCGTCTTCTGTACATTTGCCTCATTGATCTGCAACTGATGGTATCCTGATCTCAAATCTATCTTGGAAAACACTGATGCTCCCCGCAGCTGGTCGAACAAATTGTCAATCCTAGGCAGTGGATACTTGTTCTTTACAGTGATCTGGTTTAACATCTGGTAGTCTATACAGAGCCAAAGTGAACCGTCATTCTTCTTAACAAATAGAACCGATGCTCCCAAGGTGAAACACTGGGACGAATGAATCCCTTATCCATCAGTTCCTGTAGTTGATTTCAGAGCTCTCTCAATTTAGTGGGTGCCACCTTGTATGAAGCTTTGGAAATAGGACCTGATCCTAGCACCAAATCAATCACAAACTCCACTTCCCTGTGCGGTGGCATTCTAGGCAATTCTTTTGGAAAAATATTAGGATATTCCCATACCGCCAGCCAGTCCTGAATCTCAATCAGAAGCGAAGTAGAAACTGTCTCATAGGCCAAATAGCCCACACTGCATCTTGCTAGATGATGATAGGCCTTGATAGTAGGAATCACTTTTCTGGGCTCATCCCGTCTGGTGTCTTGTATCACACACCCGCCTTGGCCTAGACACTCTGCTAGAACTCTTCTCTTGGCACAATCTATCATGGCTAAATGCTATACCAGCCAGTCCATTCCTAGGATAATATCATAATCCTGCATATCCATCAGAATCAAACTGACCTGAAAATTCCTGTCTCCCAGTTGTACATCCACTAGTCTCAAATACCTCCACGCTAGACTGTGTTCTCCCAATGGAGTGACTACATCCAGGTGGAATGCCAATCTGGCTGGCCTGGTCTTGATCTCAGAAGCAAATGACTCGGAGACAAAAGAAAATGAACTCCTAGAGTCGAACAAGACTCGGGCCATCCGATCAGCCACAAGAAAAGATCCTATCATAAACACACCATAACCATAATCATAATCATAATAAAAGATAGTATTGGTCACAGATAGGATCCATTATTACAAGGAAGGGTTTAACTCATACAGCCGTACTAGTTCCACCTTCTATTATATCTCCAGATGGACCAGCATCAGGGGCAGCAATGGAGAATACTCTTCCCTTGGTAGGCTGACGTGGCGCATCTCCTGCTGGCTTTGGCTGACTAGGACAGTCCTTCTAGTAGTGCCCGAACTTCTCACAGTTGTAGCATACGACACTGTTTAAGCTCCTCTGCCTGTGCCAACACTGTGCCACTACATGCCCCTTTTTGCCATAGACGTGGCACGGTTCCACCTGTGAGTAGTTGTTGGATCCCGCATGGTTGAAACCCACACTCTCTTTTCTACCAGATGTAGGCCGTTGCTTCTGCTTCTTCCCAGAGCTACCAGAACTCCCAGAACTTGGCACTCCAGTCACTGATGGTCAAGAAACAGAGGGTCGGGAGACGGAAGGTCGAGAGACAAACTTCCTCTCTTTTTCCATCTTAGGATACTCTTCCTGGAACAGCCTACGATCATCCTCAAAGCGGCTTGTGAGCTCAACAATATCTGCTAAAGTCTGGCATCTGAAGCCAATAATGTTGGATCTCAGCATAGGATTCAGTCCTTCCACGAACTTCTTGACTCTATTGTTCTCAAAAACTACAGCTTGAGAGAACTGCTCCAGCAGAAAGAAGGACGACTCATACTCTGCCACAGTCTGGCTCCCCTACTTCAAGTTCCTGAATTCTCTATCTAGCTTATCCCTTTTATGCTCAGGGAAAAACCTCTTATAGAACGCCTCTCAGAACTCTTCTCAAGAGATCATCAGTAGGTTCGCATTTGGGAATTTAGTGTAGCGCACGACCCTCCACCACTGATCCACAGCACCCTTAAGCTAAAATACTGCGATCTGAACCCACTTCTCTGTTGGACACTCGATCCCTTCTAGGATCCTCTCTACTTCTAGGAACCAAGCCTCACACTCTTCTGGTGTGCCATGCCCATCGAAGGTCGACGTGCCCAGCTCGCGGAACTACTTAATCCACGGGTCTCCCTTCGCTTCATCCCTGCTGCTGTTGTAGAAGGACTGGGCGAATCCCTACATCATCTCGTCGAACTCTTGTCTCATACCCCTCCATGCACTACCCTCTCCTGTCTCGGAGTTGGGCACTAGGGCCTTGCCATGATTGCGGCTGTAGACACCCTGATTTTGAGGTGACCCAGAGATGAGTGTCCGCATGTTGTTTTGGATGTGATCAACCAAACCCCAAACCCTTAAACCATACCCGGAGCCTATAGCAAGCCAAAACCCAATTAACAAAATCTGTGAGCTGGCTAGGCGCACCTCATAGGCGCACCAAGTAGGCGCACCAAGTAGGCGCACCACATAGGCGCACCAAGCAGGCGCACATCACTGACACACCTACCAGGCGCCCAACCATTACCAGACTACAGCTGCTAGCTTTTCATCTTCCGGCTGCTACCTTTGCAAACGAATGTGCCAAGGAATATTCAAGGCTCTTCGTTTGCAAGGCCCTCCATCTTCCATGAGTTACCCCTTTGATGGATCCCTATAAATAGAGGTCCATAGACCCCTTTGAGAGCACCTTTCCTTGGGAGAGAGATCCTGTGCTGAAATCTGAAACATAGGATTCTGCACTGAGCAAGTTTCTTGCACAAGTTTCTCCTTCCACCCAGCAACACATACTCATATTCTGGAGCTTTCCCTTGCATCCCAAAGCACCCTTGGTCCTTCCAAAGCAACAAGGACCTTCTTATTTTTGATATTACAAGAAGGAACATCTTAAGAGGTAGGCTTTCTACCTCCTCTTTATCTTTTGAATATCATTTCAGAAACATGATAAGACA
>JAMKQA010000392.1:0-21591 GCA_024699735.1 Posidonia australis
GTGCTAGGTTGGTGTGCTAGCTAAGTGCTCTCCCCTACTGGTCTGGTTTTCTAACTGGGCTGCAAGCTTGCTACGGGTTTAAGGTTGGTTCAAGGGTCATACCCAAGGCAACATATGGGAAAACTCACCTTTGGGTCACCTCAAAATCGGGGTGTCTATAAATAGACTAGGTGGCGACTCCTGCATTTTATCATTATTTTTGTTGTTTTTGCCATGACTTTGCCATCCCTCGAGCATTTGGCCTTTCGCGCCAATCCTGAGGCTGTCACCAGATCCCGGCTTTTGTTTTGGGTTTCTCGTTTACTTTGGTTTTTCTCCTTGTTTGCCTATTTCCATGCTTTGCTTCGGTTGTCCCTTTATAAGTGGTGTCTTTCGTACATGCATGCCATTTATATAATGGGTGTTTTCTTTTTACACATTTGCTCTGTCACCACTGTTGCACATAACCTGCACATGCTTCTATTTGTTAATTCATGGCTGATTTGCATGTTTCTTTCCCTTCTTGTCTATGCCATGTTTAGGAGATTAGAGACATGTTTTCTCTCCCCAATTGGTTAGTGAAAATATAAAAAACCAAAATCAATAAAACATAAGGCAAACTAGTGACAAATTGAAAATTTTCCCTCCCGGTTTAATAAACTTGCAAGTAAAAGACTCAAAGCATACTTTGCACTCATCATATAGGGCATGCATCTTCTCATCTCCTAAGTCAGCCTATACAGTTTGCGAAGGACATTTCTTGGTGTCTCATCCTATGGCTTTGGCGTGGGGTGAAATATCGGGTGTGTCCCCCCTTGTCTAGGGTCGTGTCGGTGTTAGTAAAGGATACAACCTACTACTTTGGCAGAGGACGAGGCCCCAAACACACCACCCGTTCACTACCTAAGCTTTGGCTGGGATTTAGAACGGGGACCTTAATCTTTCTAACCTTGAGTTGGCGACCTATTCACCCCTGTGTGAACCTAGAGTAGACGGCTTGGTACAACACCCCTAGGTTGCAAGGGAGCGCATACTAGAGGCATTCATGCATTTTGCATCTCATACCACTATAAACATTGCATCGTTTCTAACTTGTTTGTTATATGCATAGAATTATTGTCAGCGTGCGAGTTTCCTTACCCTGAGCTCGAGACCTTTCCTTTTGCTGACTCTCATTGCGACCCCATTCTCGACCACGTCTCCCGAGTTATCCGTCACTTTCAATGATAGCTCGTCCTAGGATCCATCCTCTCATTCCCAGCCGCAGTTCGATCCTTACCCGCTCGCGATCCGCTATGGCCTAGTAAACCGGCAAGCCCCTTTCCTCTGCTATTCAGGAGGAGGTCCCTGTTTTGGTGTACCCTTCCTTTATTTCTGACCCTATGGTCCCCACTGCCTCCACTTTCGCCGTAGCTTCTGGAAGACCTCCACCACCCTAGTTCCGTGTCCTTGTGGCTACCCCGCCTTCGGGGCCACCATCTTGGTCTTCTACTGTTGTTGTGGCCTCAATAGTTGAGTCTATTCCTGTAACCCTTCCCCAGGGTTCTTTTGCTGTTCCTCCCTAGGGCTATGTGTTTACTAGCCCTCCTCCCACTGCGGCTATCTCTGTGGTAGCCTCCCCCCAGTTTGCACAACTAGGGTCTCAGCTTCCTGTTTCTTCCCCTGCTTTGCCTCCATCCATTGGAGCCACTAGTGATGATCCCGTCACCGCGCAACTGCAACAAATGTCGGCCCTTGCCCAGCAATTGCAGGGATTGGCACTAGCACTCCAACCCCTTTCAACGTTGTCCTTTCCGACTCCCGAGTTGCCTTTGCAACCGGCACTAGGACCACAGATTGCACCCACTGCACCAACCCATAGCCATTGCCATCCCTCGTCTCCCCAGCGATAGGGGTGTTGACATTACCTTTTGTAACACAGTCACAGCACCCACCACAGCATGCTTCTCTACTATCTAGTGGTCAGCCATCTCGGCTGACGGGAGCACACGCCGTGAGCATTGTACCCGAGGCCATTCCAGTCCAACAGCTCTTGCTCCCACATTATGGACCTACTGTAGCACCACCCCCTATCTTATCCTCACCCATGTATCAGACACAAGCCTCATCCTTCATCCCACAGCACACAACACCCATGCACAGGTACACTGGTCATCCTGCCGTCGCACCAGACGACGGAACGGTGGATCCAGAGGAGCCCTTAGGGGTGACCCATACAGTGTACGTGGCTTTCGCATCTACTACACAATCCACGACTGCAGTAGCTCCAAATGCTCTCCTTGCGAGGGTGACTGATTTGGAGCGCACTCTCCGACAAGTGCAAGGCGGGGACCGCCATTCCTACCAATTCTAGGACCTCTGTTATTTTCTAAAGGCGACTCTCCCACCGAACTTCCAAATCTCGGAATTCGACAAATACAATGGTAGGGGCTGCCCGATATCCCACCTCAAGGGCTATTGTGGTGACCTCGCCCAGCTCCAAGTTGACGAAAGGTTGTTAATCTGCCTGTTCCAGAAGAGTCTTACGAGGCCCACGTTGAAGTGGTTCACTTCCTCGACATGGCCACCATCAAGACTTGGGATGACCTTACACAAGCGTGTTCCTCGAACAGTATTCCTTTAATCTTGACTTAGTCCCAAAGCGGGAGGACTTAGTCGCTATCAAGCAGAGGCCCCAAGAAACATTTGGGGAGTATGTTGGACGTTGGCGGTCCTTGGCTTTGCAAGTCAAAGATAGACTCTCCGACGAGGAGTCTATTGAGATCATGATCCGAGGAGCACAGCCAGTAGTCGGGGCTCTGCTCAGCATACAACTAGTTACTACTTTTTCTGCATTGCTTCGGGCGGGTGCCCTTGTTAAGAGTTCACTATGCGGCGGCAGTTTTCCAGCACTCTCTGCATTTGCCAAGCAAGCCACTACCTCACATAGTGGTGCTAGAAGCAACAACAACAACAATAACCATAATGCCAATCCACCTAGGAGATGGGATCCCTCCAAGGATACAGTTTCTTACATTAGATCCCCTGCTGCACCGGCGAATGTCCATCCGCCCCCTCAACACCAATTAGTTTATGCACCCACGCCCACACATAGAGCACCTCATGCACCACACATCATTCCCACTGCCACTCCAGTTCATCCTACCCCTCAGTTGGTGGTGCACCCGCCATTGGCACATCCGTAGCCAAGGCGGCAACGTCGTGACAGGCGCCACTATACCCCTTTAGTGGAACCGTTGAGCATGGTATTCCATAAATTCGCATCCCTCCTGAGGCTGCCTGAGGTGCGCCCGCCACCAAGTCAGCTTCCTGCCTGGTATAACACAAATACGTTCTGTAATTTCCATCGAGTCGCAGGTCACTCGACGGATAACTACGTGACACTAAGGAACGCAATTGAGGACTTGATTGACGAAAAGGTCATTGTGATCAAAACACAGGTGGCAGGCCCCGCGCCCACTTCAGCAGCCACACAAGCACCACCAGCACAACCCAACAAAGTTAGCCAGCCTTTACCTCAGCATTCAGCGCCTAGGGCCGATCCAGCGAAGAGGTCGCGCCAGAGGGGGAGGAGGCCATAGCCATGCCAAGATAGCAAAGGCGCGAGATAGGACGAGAAGGAAGAGAAATGGAGTCGCCACCTGTTCTTTTAAGGGGAAGACGAGGAAAACCACAAACGAATCACTAAAAGTGAATGAATGAGACGCAAACGTGAAGGCCAGATGTCTACTAACCAGAGGATGGGTAAGGATTCCTATTACGCACGGGGAAGGTGTTAGGCACCCCCGTACGCCTGAGAAACTCGATCTTTCTAGTCTAATTTTCTTGCTTGAGGCTGAATGAGAGTTTGCTATGCCTAGATTGTGTTCTAATCATGCTAATGTGAGTGCCAAGACAATACTGGATGGATGTGAAAGACGATGTGCAAAAATTACGGAGAAATCCACATGAATTGACAAAACTGCAGAAAATCACATGAAAAGACAATGTTTTTGTAAAGAACGCCTCCGAAAACCACGTTGATGTCAAAAGGATAAAAAGTCAAGTCAACCTGGGTTCTCGAAATCATGGAAAAAGTCGTGAAAATCAAAAAGGGAAAAATAATCTGTGATGGGGTCAAATGTCGGCCTTCAAGCCTGTTAATGTACGCCCTTGGGCGATGAAATCCAAATCAAATCAAAAAGTCTGAATTGTAGGATTAAAGCAAATCAAATCGGATATTGGATAAGAAACTCTGAAGATAAAGGGAAGAAAGAAATCCACTAAAGAAAAGGCATGGGATGCCAGCTTGCCAAATAGGGATACAAATGTGAGGAAAACGGATATGAAATGCGTGGACAAATGCCTAAATGCGTAAAAACTCTAAAGGATGGTCTAGACATGGTATGCAAGACTAGTGCAAAGATTGAGATGTATGCTCATGAATTGGAGGCACAGGGGCAATTTGGTCATTTCCCTAGCCAAATGTGATAAATGTTTGCATGGGAGTGATGCATGGCCTAAAATGTGTGTAAAATGCCTAAAAGATGTTATTTGCAAGAAACATGAGGGGGAAAATCAACAAAGTGATGTAAACACAATAAAGGACATACATAAGGGCCAAAATGCAAAATTAGCAAAAGGAGTGAGAATCTGGATGAAAAACATGTTCATGACCCCTATTCTAACATGAAAATGATGGGTCCAATGTCAATGTAACACGGGGGTGTAAAAGTTGCACTTGGATAATTTCCTGAAAATTCAGGGTCTAAAGTGCAAAATTCACACATAGGGTGCAAATCTGACAAAAATGTGAAATCAGATGTTCATTTATATTTCAAACAAGGTTTTTTTAGGAAAACTTTATCCATGTGATGATTTTACATGTACATGTGATCAATTAATGTGAAACATATAAAAATGTGATTTAAAATGCAATAAAAAATATCATTAATGATTTTTTTTTAAAACTTCAGGGACCTAGATGTAAATTTTCCTGTTTAGAAACATTATTGATTAAGTTCAGGGACTAATTTGCAAAATTTCAAGACCAAAATGTGATAAAAATAAAGTTTTTTATATTGTCAATGTAATTATGAATATTTTAAGGTCTAAAATGCAAATTGTACAAAAAATCTCATTTCAAAAACTCTAGGGGCTAAAATGCAAAAGTTTAGGACTTAAATGCAAAGAAAAAAGGATCTCAGGGGTATAAGTGTGATAAAACATGCATGAATAGGACTGAAATGTAATTAAAGCTTTAATAGAGCAAAATATGCAATATTCACAATGTAAATTTTAAAATATGCAAAGTTAGTGGTCATCAAGTAAATTTTCAGGACTAATTTGCAAAGTAAACATGAACATAGGGGTCTTACTGTAAAGAAATAAGAATATATGGAACTAACAATTAAATTACCATTTACACAGGGTAACATATGCAATATTTACACAAATAATAAACAAATGAAACTTATTTAAATTTCCAAGGGCTTAAACATAAAAATACAGGACCTACGTGTAATAAAAAAAGGACTTAAAAGTAATAAAAAAGGACCTAGATGTAGGAAAGGACCTAAATGTAAGGAAAAAAGACTTGAATGCAACAACAAAGGACCTGAAAGCAATTTTAGGGACCTAAAAGTAATTAAAAGGAGGACCTAAATGTAATTAGTAAAGAATTAAAATAAAATAATAAAAGAAAACAAAAACCTCTTCTATTCGAAGATTGCCGGTGCCGACTCCGGTGAGCTCCCAACGGCGGTGCAGTGGTGGGAAGGCATCGATGATGGTCGGGCAAGCACGGGGACACCACGGCGAGTTCCCTCGTGGCGGTTGTCTCATCTAGGGAGGCCTGAGAGGCCTCCCCCACCTCGGGCTCCGATGAGCAATTGTCGTCGCTGGAGAAGACGATTGCGGAGGCGTCTGGAGGCGATGTGGAGGCTGGGCTGTCGCGGCGAGCACCGGGGAACCTCCGGGGAGGCACGGCGGGGCAGTGGAACGTCACAGATGAAGCCGGAACGGTGTGGGGCACTCCAGCCGTCGCTGGCTCCGTGAGGCGTCCCGTCAATGTCGGGGGAGGGGCTGTAGCAGCGAAGGAGCACTGGAAAAGGTTGGGGAAGCTCCGGGGACCTGCGGCGATGCTCCTGGGAGTTGCAAGAGGGGTTGGAATGGCGCGGGTCGCTCCACCCATCTCTGACTCCAGCGATGGGTGCAGCGGCGATGGCGTCGGTCAACTAGCCACAGGAAGGCCAGGAAGCCCCCTTTGAGCGACGGTGGCTCAGGGAAGAAGGGGGAGGAGATGAGGGGGAAGGAAGGCCCACAGGACCTCCTCCAAGCCAAGAGGTCTGAGACCTCGCCAACGGTGGTTAACCCACCACTGGACGAGGAAGAAGGCGACACACAGGGCCTCTAAACCCACTAAAACTTGATCCAGTGGACTCAAATGCACTCTACAGATGGTAAAAGTGATATGCAATGCTAAACAGGGAAGGATTTACCTGGATGGTGGTCAGGTTGTCCTTCAGTGACAACGACGGCACTCTGGCGGGCTGCTTTGGCTGCAGAGGTCAGGGGGTTCTGGGGCATAGAAAAGGGCCTGAGGAGATGGACTGGGTGTGGGGAATTGCTAGGGCTCGTTCTGGGTGCGGGGAGTGGAGGAAGAGGGCTGGCTGGGGTCTCTCCGGTGATCTCTTTTTTTGGTTTTCTTCTCTCCGCTCTCTCAAATTCTGTCCAGATCTCCTCCCCTCCGTCTCTTTTCTTTAGTGGTTTTTCCAAGCTTTTAAGAGGGATGGAAGAAGAGGTGATCGTGGGTGATGGTGGTTGGGCAATCGTGGGAAATGGAGGGGAACGGGAGGCCAGGTGGAGGGAGGAAGAAGAAGGCACTGTGCACTGTAGCATTATTTTCCCTATTTCCTAAGTTCCCAATTGATGTGAGAATGACGTAATGTTTGGCTAAATGGGCTAATTTTTGTGGGCTTTTGGTTTTGTTTTTTTTGTTTTTGGTTTTTTTTGTTGTTGGTTTTTAGGGTTTTGTTTTAGTATTTTGGTTTTGTTTTAAGTTTTGATTTTGATTATTTGTTTTGGTGATTTTAATTAAATTTTGATTTTGTAGTTTAATTGTTAGGGTTTTTAGGAGTTTGAATTTAATTATGAGATTTTAAGTTAGTTTCTTTTCGGATTAATTAAATGATTTAAGGTTTTCAGGTTTTAATCATTTTAGGTTTTTGTGACTTAATTAATTAGTTTTAAATTAGGATTTTCAAGATTTTAATTATTTTTGAGGTTTTTTGGATTTTAATTAGAGTTTTTAATTTAAATTAAGGTTTTAGGTTTTAATTAAAGTTTTTGGGTTTTAATTTAGGTTTTTTTGGATTTTAGACATGGTCTTTAATTTAACTAGGGTTTTTTAGATTTTAATTAAAGTCTTGAGTTTGAATTAGGGTTTTTAGAATATTGAGTAGAAATTTGTATTTTTTTGGATTTTAATTAAAGTTTCGGGTTCATATTAGGGTTTTTTAACTGAATTAAATGACTTTAGGGTTTTTTGAGTTTAATTTAGGTTTTCCTTGAAATTAAATGGATTAAGGTGGTTTAAAAATTGATTTTATTTGGTTTTGACTTTAATTAGGGTTCTCACTTGATTAATTTGGATTTTAAATGTTTTTAGTGGATTTTGCTTGATTTTGATTTTAATTAGGGTTTTACTTAATTAATTAAGGTTTTTAAGTGGATTTAGATGAATTTTGTTTTATTTTGGTTTTAATTAGTGGTTTTTGCTTGGATTAAGTTAGTGTAGACTTGTGTGGGCCTAAGTGGGCTTAGGTTTCTATGAAGTTAGGGTTTAGGAGTGATGGTTGCAACCAGAGCATCTTTTAGAGGAGCCTACTGCCAAGTGACTGCAAAATCGAGGTGTCTACAATTCTATCTGATCTTTTGTTTGTCTTATCGATCTTATTCATGATGTTTTCCCTTTTTTCCATGTCAGTTGTATTTATCCTTCCTCGGTGATTCCGAGGAGTCTTTAGTTTAATTCGTCCTACCGTTGAGGCAGTCTCTACTCTAGCTTCAAACCCGTTGGTTTCCTATATCGTGTCAACCGATTTGAACCAATTAATCTCATTGCCACTCTTAAGTCTGTCAGCCACTTGGCCGTTCACAACAATCCTTGCTTGATGGTCGAAACGATGTGTCGCAATTGGGGATTTGAGAAAGGAACCCCTTGGGTGATATGGCTAAGGAACCATTGAGCCAATCACGGTGAAAGAACAAAGAGAACACGAAGAATTGGGATATGAGCGTTGGAACCAGCGAAGGAGATCCCCTACGCTATGAGAATGGTCATTCATTGTCAAAGCAGACCTGTAAGCAGTTGAACAATGCTTAGTAGAATCAGAACAGTTGGCAGTGCGTCAAGCAGCAGCAGTACAAGATCCTACTTAGAAGACAGACTTAGAGAGCCTGACAGATGACATAGTGGGAGACCTAGGCATTTTTATTCCAAGAACAATTGGAGGTGCTCGCGGAGGACTTAGTAGAGCACGACATAATTAGGGAGGGGAAAATAGTTGTTCCACCACTGCAGCCTAAATCACCAGGACCAAGCTTCAATTATGATTTTTCAAGAATCGGAGAAAAAATTTCGCTAGATCGATCATCGTCACCCATCAGCGTCTCCTAACTTAAAAGTACTACCAGTGATCATTGGCCACTCCCGAGCCTTGGAAAGCATTTCATTATAGGCCATGCATCGCTATGTTTCTAGTTTATTGCATTCGCACATCACCTAAATATGCATTGTATTTTTCTTTCGTTTGCATTGTAATCGTAATATGAACATTGGCATAACCATTGCCCGATTAGTAAAATCGGGAAGCCAGCTTGCTTAGGAAGAGTTTTGATCCTCCTCATGTGTTGCTACCTGTGTGACATAGGAAGTGAGGGAACCAGTATTCGTGGGAAAGTAGACAAAATGTACAAATTCCTAAGGGGCTTATACCTCTAGAGGGAGAAAAAATGATAGGTTGTGAATGAGTGTGAGCCAATAAAAACATAGACTTCGGTGCACAAAAGAAATAAGAAGATAGAAGTCGGCTCCAATGAGAGAGGCATGTAAGACGACTCTATCCCTATCACATAACTTGGAGAGGAGTTGAAGCGTACACCTACCAAGCCCATATGTTCAAAGGGACTAGCCACTCCTTTTACATCAAAAAGAAGAAAGAGCAGTCACCCCTCAGCCTAGGTGTTTATTACCTCCAAGTAAGGGATAGGGTAAGTCAGCATGCCTTTGAGGGAATAAAAGAAAAATGAATTATTGAGAAAAGTATGTGTAAGGCACTATGAGTTTGTCATGGAGCCCAGTTTATCCCGAAAATGCATTGGTTGTGTGAGAGCCACCATAAATCCAGGAATCCAAGTGAGTTAATGACATTCTAGTCCCTTGTAGCAGGCATTGAAGGCTTCCTCGGTGTTGAGGGCATATATTCTATCAACCATGCATAAATCTTGCTTCCATCTTATGAGTTTTGCATAAATCATTTGGTATTTAGCATTGGAGAGTTCACCACTTTCACACTTTGCATTACTTTGCAAGGCATTTGCCCACGTTCCATCCAGGGGCATGTCAGCTGCCTTTTGAGTTGGAATTTTGGCAAAAAGGGATCTTCAGCCAGGGGTATGTTAACTGCTCTTTGGTTGGGAATGGGTCTTTGACTAGTGGCATGCCAGCTGCCTTTTCTAAGTCAAGAAGATCATGGGGACAGTACTACTTTTGGGAGCATGCAGATGAAGCTTCTCGCAAGCACTTCAGGATAAGCCTGTCAGTTGACGCAAGACAAAAGCATAGCTGTCAGGATACACAAAACTAGTTGGTGGTATGCATAGCAATAACCGGCAAGTTCGTCGGACTTCTTCCAAGGCGAGAGTAAGCTCTGTCTGCCTGAAGCGAAAGGCATGGAAAGTGGGTTTCCAGGATCTAGCCACAGCGCATACCAAGTGCCAGTTCACTTCAACCATGGCAATATTCAACAATGAAGAGGACATGCCCCAAACCCGCAATTGCTCATGGTCCTCAGCAATTATTGCACCAATCAATGTTTGCAGAACATCAGAACAGTGCCTTGGTGTCACCATGGTTAGATGCCTAGGCAGATATGATTTGGCAATTATGACAGTTATCTAGTGGGCCCCGTCATATACAAGCGGTGCAAGTATCCTAATTTCCAAGGTTTAAAGTGCAAAATGACTGCAGGAATTGCATCGTTATCCTCAGCACTTAGCAGTTTGCAAAATGCAAAAGGCAAACTATCGAGAAAATAAGCACACAACCCTCCAAAATTCACCAAGTGGGCTAATTTGCAGAAAACCCCATGACAACGTGAAATTTACAGAATAGCCCACAAAAGGTGCGACAAATCACATTTGAGCAGAAACTTGCAAGCACTCAGCAGAATTTCAAATATTAGCAGCACAATAGCAATACAACCATTGGAGCTTTGCCATATCAGGCTAATTTGCAATAAGGCCCCTTCAGTTTCAAGCAATTGCAGATATGCCCCAACCTTTTGCGAAAATCGCAAACAAAGCCAATTCTGACCGGCACTCCAGCAAGGTTCCTTCAGAGGATATTTCACATGCATCTCAACAAGAACTCCGGTTCCGTGCCAGAGAGCCAACAACGAGCACAATTGCAGTTTTGCCCTGCGCAGTTGAGCCAGCTTCCTTCCTAGGGGACAATCCAGGGATCATCGCTTTTTTCTTTTTCGGATTCTCATTCCGGGTGGATGAGATCCTTCTATCCCTTCTTTATCGGATTTTCGCGGGCACGAAATCCTTTTGTTTGACCTTTGACCGGGCGGTCAAGGTCCTTTCCTTTTCTTTCCTTGGATTCTCATGAGCGCGAGATCCTTTTCCTTGGCTTCTGATCGGGTGGTTAGAGTTGACCTTTGACAAGGCGGTTAGGGTCATTTCTGTTGCTTTTCCTTGTCTTTTGACCGAGCGGTCAGAGTCGACCTTTGACCGAGCAGTCAAGGTCATTTCCGTTCCTTTTCATTGGCTTCTAACTGGGCGGTCAGAGTCAACTTTTGACCGAGCGGTCAAGCTCTTTTCCGTTGCTTTTCCTTGTCTTCTGACCGAGCGGTCAGAGTCGACCTTTGACCAGGCGGTCAAGGTCATTTCTTTTCCTTTTTCCTCGTGGGCGCGAAATCCTTTTCTTTGGCTTCTGATCGGGCGATTAGAGTCGACCTTCGACCGGGTGGTCAAGGTCATTTCCGTTGCTTTTCTTGGATTCTCGCGGGCACGAAATCCTTTTCTTTGGCTTCTGACTGGGCGGTCAGAGTCGACTTCTGACCAGGCGGTCGAGGTCATTTCTGTTGCTTTTCATGGATTCTCGTGGCGCAAAATCCTTTTGTTTGACCTTTTGACCGAGCGGTCATGATCCTCTTCCATGGATTGTCGTGGGCATGAAATCCAGCTATTTGACCTTTTGACTGGGCGGTCAAGGTCGTTTCTTTTTCCTTGGATTTTCATGGGCGCGAAATCCAGCTATTGACCTTTTGACCAAGCAGTTAAGGTCATATCCTGTTCCTTGGATTTTCGTGGGCATGAAATCCAACTGTTTGACCTTTTGATCGGGTGGTCAAGGTCGTTTCTTTTTCCTTGGATTTTCGCGAGCGCGAAATCCAGCTATTGACCTTTTGACCGAGCGGTCAAGGTCATATCCTATTCCTTAAATTTTCGCGGGCGCGAAATCCAACTATTTGACCTATTGACCGGGCGGTCGAGCTCATATCCTTTTCCTTGGATTTTCGTTGGCGTGAAATCCAACTGTTTGACCTTTTGACTGGGCGGTCAAGGTCTTTTCTTTCGCTCTCATTGGATTTTCGCGGGCGCGAAATCCAATTGTTGACCTTTTGATCGGGCGGTCGAGGTCATATCATGTTCCTTGGATTTTCGCAGGTGCGAAATCCAACTGTTTGACCTTTTGATTGAGCGGTCAAAGTTTTATCCTTCTCCTTGGATTTTCGTAGGCACGAAATCCAGTTGTTCAACCTTTTGACCAGGCGGTAAAGGCCATTGCTTTTCCTTGGATTTTTGCAAGCGCGAAATCCAACTGTTTGACCTTTTGACTGGGCAGTCATGGTCATTCCTTCTCCTTGGATTTTTTGTGGACGCGAAATCCAGTTATTTGACCTTTTGACTGGGCGATCAAGGTCTTATCCTTCTCCTTGGATTTTCGTGGGTGTGAAATCCAACTGCTTGACCTTTTGACCGAGTGGTCGAGGTTATATCCTTTTCCTTGGATTTTCACGAGCGCGAAATCTAGCTGTTTGACCTTTTGAGCGGGCGGTCGAGGTCATACCCTTTTCCTTGGATTTTCATGGGTGCAAAATCCAACTGTTTGACCTTTTGACCGGGCGGTCAAGGTCATATCCTTTTCCTTGGATTTTCGCAGGTGCGAAATCCAGCTGTTTGACCTTTTAACCGGGCGGTCAAGGTCATATCATTTTCCTTGGATTTTCGTGGGTGCGAAATTCAGCTATTTGACCTTTTGACCTGGCGATCAAGGTCATTTCCTTTTCCTTGGATTTTCATGGGCGTGAAATCCAGCTGCTTGACCTTTTGACTGGGTGGTCAAAGTCCTTTTCTATCCTTTGCTTTTGGGTTTTCGTAGGAGCAAAATCCCTTTTCTTGCCCTATGTCCGTGTGGATAGGGCCCGCTCTTTCTTGTTTGACAAATAGTATGTTTGTCATGCCCCTTTTTTCTAGCCTTGTATCCCCAACTACTCGGCTGACAACCGTCACGCTGTCAGATGTTCAGGTTGACAAGACTTGATTGACTTGTCATATCCAGCCTCCTTAGGTTGATAACCCCAAAAAATCCGGCTGATGAGTCCGTCAACTTATCATTTTCTTGCCAGTGGTTCCCTTTATGTGCAGGATTTCTTTGTTTTTTTGCCTTGTTACTTCAGCATTGGCATCAGCATTGCATTCACTTACAAGCACCCATTCTCTTGTTAATAATGTTAGCATCAGCTTGCATTTTACACTCAAGATCGGCCATTGCATTTGTTTTCTTTACTCTGGCATCACATTTCCAGCATTTAGATCAGCAGTCGCATGCATTTCGCATTTTCATTTGGCAACAAGTCATGACTTTCAGTGCATCCACCGGATAAGTGACACAATGCCAACAACAAACACCATTCCTCCGCAACCTCAAAAAGGGATTATCTTGTCAACCCTGAGCATCGGTCTTGGTTCCCTCCGTCCATCGACCTCGCTTAGGGAGGGACATCTGTAGACACCCTGATTTTGAGGTGGCTCATAGGTAAACTCTCCAGATGTTGCTTTGGATGCAGGAAGCTCAACCACTTTTGAATCCGACTCAACCTTTTAACTAGCTAGAGATCATTGCATAAACCGACCACAAGCACATAGCAAGATCGTGGCCTAATTGGCAATTCAGATAGCTAGTGGATAGCACCAACGTGGAGCACCTAACTGGAGCACCAAGTAGGAGCACTATAGTGGCGCACCTAGCTGGAGCACCAGGGTGGCGCACCTATCTGGCGCACCATCCTGGCACCCTTTCGCACACTTTCCTGGCACCCCAATAGAGCACATAGGTGGCGCACCAGACTGAAGCACCAGTCTGGTGCACCACACAGGCGCACCAGCCTGTTTTCTGTTGCACACAACAACATTTGGCATGGTATTTAGCAAGTTTCCCATTTTAATTTGCTTTTGGTTTTCTCTAGTTGTCTTCCTGGGTATATCAGGAAGACCCCACTATGTTTTCAGCCTTTTTTATGCATGATAGATCATGTTTTGCATATAGTAAAACGAGGTTGAAAATCACTCGATGTTGTTAGATCTTTCGATCATATCCGTGCAATATCCTTGCACCGGTGCTTGACCCATTACACGGGTGACATTTCTAAGCATTACGACACACTCTACAACCTAGACACCCATGTTTAGCATAGGACACAACTTATATATGGCATTGCATTGCATATTGCCCTTGAGCGTATAGAAAAGGTTGAAAAGCCAACATTCCATATAAGTAAACGAGAAACCCATAGAAAGATCGATTTTCGGGCACACGCGGGTGCCTAATACCTTCCTCGTGCATAACAGGGATCCTTACCCAATTTTTTGGTTTATGACCTTCTTTTCCAATGGCTTTATTACATGATTTGAATGTTTTTAAGCGGTTTTCCTCATCTTCCATTTTTAGTAGACTTAGTGGCGACTCCTGTATTTTATCATTATTTTTATTGTTTTTGTCGTAACTTTGCCGACTCTCGCGCATTTGGCCTTTCACACCAATCCCGAGGCTGTCGCCGGTATGGTTACACCAAGCCTCTTGACGATAGTCAAAGAGTCTAATAAGACCCAACGACTCTTAGCCTTAGGTATCTAGTCCCCTGACCTCAACTAGGGAGATGCGCTCGACTACCCGAGAATGTCATCACATTTCCTAATCCCGACGATACAATCCCACAGTGTCTCAGTCCACCATAGAAAATCAGGAAAACCACATTCTAAAATGGGCCAACACATCTCTTTTGAAAGCCATTTTCAAAACCATTTCATATCTTTGGAAACTCATTCAAGACCTCAATAAAATGGCACATCAGATGTCCCACAAGATCACCACTAATGGCCCACGCTCCCATCTCCAATGGGTAAAACAAACTAATCTGGAAAACCCATGGAAATCACATTTTATAAAATAGTTGGGTCTTGATTTGGCATACCGAAATGGGTTTGGTATACTGAAATCTCCTGAATCGGAAGACCGACTAGAATTGGTCGACCAAAATAAGTGCAGACACCCAAAACGACAAACCGAAAACCAGACTGGTCGACCGAAAGTTCCTAGTTTGGTAGGCCGAATAAATCTGATCGACCAAATTGGGACTCAGTGGTCAGTACTCATAGCCAAAAACGGTAGACCGAGGAGATTCAACCAACCAAATTGTGACCAGAGGACTTAATCTAACAAAAAAATAACATACAGAAATAGTTCGGTATGCCTTTTTTGCAAAACTAGAAAACAGCTCAAAGCACCAACTTGCAAGATTACCCAAAATGGGACTAAGGGGTGGACCCCTAAAACAAACAACATGAATCAGAAGACCGACTAGAATTGGTCGACCAAAATAGGTGCAGACACTCAAAACGACAAACTGAAAACCAGACTGGTCGACCGAAAGTTCCTAGTTTGGTAGGCCGAATAAATCTGATCGACCAAATTGGGACTCAGTGGTCAGTACTCATAGCCAAAAACGGTAGACCGAGGAGATTCAACCAACCAAATTGTGACAAGAGGACTAAATCTAACAAAAAAATAACATACAGAAATAGTTCGGTATGCCTTTTTTGCAAAACTAGAAAACGGGTCAAAGCACCAACCTACAAGATTGCCCAAAATGGGACTAAGGGGTGGACCCCTAAAACAAACACCACAAAATCCAACTAAAACATATATTGTAGACCCTTAAGTCAACTCCAAATCCACACAAACAAAACCAAAATCCATTCATCATGCAAGGAGAAATAAATTCGAGAAGCCATAGGGGTCAAAAAAAACCCAAAACCACCCAACACCTGTAACACTCGTAAAATTCATTTTGTAATTATTTGCATTTTATGAATTTTATTCCTGGACGGGTGTTACTGTTCCGAGGCCCGTTGTGTGGTTTTGTGTTTTTGGGCTTGGGCCTCGTGGGCTGGCTTCTGTTTGCATGTCACTGTGCGTGGTTTGGCACTGTGCATTGTGGCATTGTGAGTGTGGGGCCTGGGTGTGTGTATGTGTGGGAACCAGGTGTGGGGTCCTCGTGGCGCCTACATTTGTGGGCTGTTGGTTGTGGCTGGTGGTTGGGCGGTGTGGTTGGTTGCTCGTGCGGTGTGCTGGTGGCTGAGATGCATAGGTGGGCACGTTTCCAGTTACTGTGGGCGTAGGCTTTATAAGCTGCACCGCTCTCCTCTATCGCCATTGCCATCTTCTCCTTCCATCCTCTTCCTTTCCCTTCCTCCTCGGTGGTGCATCCCTCCTTCTCCCCACCTTCTTTCTCTTTCCCCCCACTCGTCCTTCTCCTTCCTTCTCCTTTCCCTCCTCCTTTCCACTTGCCTCCTCTATTTCCCCTGTTCTTCCTTCGCACGCACACCGACGGAGAGAGAGAGAGATCAAGGGAGCGAAGCGGACGGCTGTGGTTGCTCAGAGTGGTGCGCGTAGCTTGCGTGGCGTGCTCCCGTGGTCATGGCGAGGCTATGGTCGTTGGAGTCTGTCGAGAATCGTCGAAGGCATTTTTCAGGTACACATCTCCACCTCATGTAATAGAGAGTATGAAATTGGTAGAAAATGCTAGGATTGCATGGAATCTAGGTAAATTTAGTTTCCTAGAATTTATTGTGATTTATTGAGAATTTATGGAGCATTTATTGGCATTTATGATGGTTGGTGTGTTTTGGGTCCTTTTGACCCTTATGTCTTTCCAATTTTATATCTTGATGCATGGTGAATGGATTTTAGTTTTGTTTGTTTGATTTTGGAGTAGACTCGAGAGTCTACATCTTATGTTTTATGCAACATTTTTGGTGTTTGTTTAGAGGTTCCGATCGGAGGTCCTAGTTGGGGCGATTTCGGACGATAGGGTTTGGGTCGTTTTCTAGTTTCGCAGAATTCGGCATACCGAATGGAACGACATACCGAATCTGGGGATTTCGGTATACTGATTCCACTCGACATACCATTTTTCTGTCAGTTTAGGTCCTCTAGTCGAGATTCGGTCATCCGTTTTTGGATGGTATACCGAGTTTGGCCCAAGTGTTGACTGTTGACCTGATTCGGTCGATCGATCTAGAATCGGCCTACCGAACTAGGTGTTTTCGGCATACTGAACTTGATTTCAGCATGCAGATTCTGGGCCCAAATGAGTTTGCAAATGCATTTTCCGAGGGCTTTCTGGATTGCTGTGATTTCTCCCATTGAGAGGGACTGTGGGACGTCAGTGGTGGTCTCTTGGGACACCTGATGCACCGTCTTGTTGAAGTTTTGGAAGAATTTTCAAAAGATATGAAAATGGTTTGGAAATGGATTTCAAGGAATAGTTGGCCTGATTTGAAAATGTTTTCCTGATTTTCTGTGTACGGGTCGACACAATGTGGGACTGTGTCATCGGGACCTGGGAATGTGACAACATTCTCGGGTGATCAGGCACGACTCCCTGGTTGAGGTCGGGGGCCAAGATTCCTGAGGCTGAGGGGCGTCAGGTCTTGGAGGTATGAGACTCCTTGGCTGTCGTCTCAAGGCTAGGGTTGTGGTTCACGGGTTGAGGTGTCTTGTGGCATGACAGGGAGGTATGATACTCCGACTGTCGCAGTGAACACTGAGGCTCGGGTGTTGTCGGGTGTAGAGGTTTGGTACTCCCTCTTGAGCACCGTGTGTGGAGGATGCCGTGATGAGGCGTACCCTATGGTGGCCAGTGCTGGTGGGACACATGCCCCATAGCTGGTAGCATCCTGAGAGACAGGATTGCCTTCCTAGGGAAGGGTTGGCTTCTGAGGGTTCTCCTGAGGAAGGGGAATCATGGGACGGTGAACGCTCCTACACAAGGTGGCCGTCTCTGTCGTAGTGCATAATGCTAGGGTCGCTCCACAGTGGACTGTGTGTGGCCAGAGTTAGGTTGCCTAGTGCCGGGCTTCCTGACTCACTGTGTGTGGTTTTGGCCATTGAGGGCCTTTGCTTGTGGCTTTGGGCTAGTACAACCCTGGTTTGTGGTTTTGGCCAATGTGGGCAGGATTTCTGAGGTTTTGACAAAATTGATTGCAAAATGAATTTAAAAATGGAAAATGATTATAGTTTTGTTTTCCGCGGTTTTCGTGGGGTGCGTACTGGGTAACTTTGGTCACTCAAGCATTTTCCTTGTGGTTTTTGTTTGCAGGTGCAGACATGCGATTGGTTTAGCGTAGTGCATATAAATCGGAGTCTCCTAGCCACACATAGAGGTTCCTGGTAGTTTTATATTTACTATTTAGCTTTAATTTTCTCGTAATTTAATTTGTTTAAATTATTGTGGAAAATTTAGGACGTGACAACACTATAAATGACCATAAATACCACCTTAAATCATCATAAGTTCACAATTAATTCTAGGAAGTCTATTTACCAAGATTTTCATACATTCCTATCATTTTCTTCCATTTCCATGCTTTCTACAACACAGGGTGAAGCACATACCTGAAAACAGCCTTCAGTGACCCAACTCACTCTTCGGTCAACCACCGGCCACCTCCGACGAGCACAACCTCCATAGGAGCCTCCTTGACCTCTGGAGCTCTAACCACGCTGACGCCAAGCCGTGTGACCACCTTTGCCTCTTGCTCTCACTCTTGACTTCTCACTGGTGCACAGGCAGGGAAGGAGAAAACAAGGGGGTGAGGAGCTAGGTGGGGGAAACAGAGGAGGTGAGGGGAGTGGAAAGGAGAGGTGGGGGGAAAGGAGTGTGCACCTGGGGAGGAGGAGAAGGAAGAAGAAGAAGACAGACGACGAGTGAGGAAGGGTGAGGTGCAGGGGAAGCCTTCAACCACAGCTATATACACGTGTGAAGGAGCAACTACGCACATGCCCAACCATCACGCATGCACCCGCCCGTCTGCAGCTGCCTACCAGCCACGCCACGCACATCACAACCACCAGGCTATAGCATGAGGCCACAAGCAACCGACCCATAAACGTGGGCCTGACACAGACCCACACACGGGCTCACAAGCACAGTGCCATACCTACAATGCCAACCACGTGGGGACAGGTAGAGGAACACACTAACTGTAGTCGGCCCACGAGGTTCATGCCCAAAATCACAAAATTACACAAACGGGCCTCAAAATAGTAACACCTGCCTAGGAATAAATGCATTAAAAATGTAAATAATTACAAAATGAATTTACGAGTGGTACAAAGGTAGAACCGAAAAATAAACTAGAAGAAACCAAGCTCCAAAATCATGCCAAAACCTCAGAAAATAGACATCCCACCTGAATGCCATGAAGGACCACAGTAAGGCAATCCACTATTGCCCAGCAAGCGATGAGACCTTTAAAAACATGCCTCTTAAAACCATTTTTCTCTTTTTCAAATCAAAACCCATATGCATATTTTCAAAACTGATATGTATACATGAAATGGACACTCAATGCCAAGTTAAGTCCAAAACCAACACAAAACTACCAAAAACACACATATGCTAAAACCTCAAAGCAACATCACTATAAGAAAAATAGGATTTTGCGAGGACATATGTCCTCACTAATTCCTCGCTAAGTTCTCATTGTAAGACTTAGCGAGGACATTGTGAAGACTATTTATCCTAAGGAAAAAATAACTCGTTTAATCGATATTGCGTGGAAATATTCTTGAAATGTACTTGTGATATTATAATAAGGATATTATAGGAATTCATTCCTTATAATATCCTCATTATCTCCTCGATATCCTCTCACAATATGCTCGCTAAATATGTGATAGTCTGTCATTGTTCTAGAATTAGTGAAAACATTACGAGGACATGTCCTTACTATTCCTATCGATAGAACTGTATTAGTGAGGACATTGCAAGGATGAGTCCTCGCTAATTCTAGGCAGTAAAAGAACAATATCATTCATGAAATAAATTAATGTACCTACTAAAATGACATTTAAATGCATTTACAAATATATTAATTTACACATACATTACATGTCCATAAATTTTATAAAAAAAAATTTCAATTAATTCTACAGCATAATGTTTTACACATTCATTTGTTTACAAAATTGATGATAATACAACACTGAAATGTCTTAATACAAGTCACTCGATATAATACAAGTCAAAATGATATAATACATATCATTTTCTTTGGAAACCAACTTGCTTTCCTTTACCTTTTGAGGATGATGCATGGATGAAGCAACGGCTACGTGTATATGTGACATCTGGGCCTGATTATCCATTTCTATTATAAACCAAGTAATTATTTGCAATATTGTGTATAATGGTTTATTAATGGGTAATTTGTTGTTTCTTGGTTGTGTGAGGTTGTGGTTGGCTTTCTGTGCATCTGCTTGTGATTTGGGATCCATGTGGAGTCCGATTTGAGGATGCACAGTTACCTCAGTTTGCGTGCCGTTCTTTCCTCTTTTCTTTTCTTCCTCTTTCTCCTTTTTCTCTCACGAGCCACGCCCTTCCACCCATTCTTCGTCTTCTTCTTTCCCTTCTTACACCTGTGCCACCAGCAACGGAGGCCTGTGCCTCCCCATCTCATCCGACGGGATGGGTGACCAGTGCCAAGCGAGCGGTGGCAGAAATAAGAGAGCGAGACGGGACTGGGCAGAGGGAGTGTGCGGCGAGAAAGGAAAGGAAGAGAAGAAAGGGAGTTGAGGCGCGCGAGCTGGGAGGAGGTGGTGAGCCGCCCGTGCATTCTGTTGGCAAAGGATCCTTTGCAGGGGCGCGAGGAGGTTTACCGGAGTGTAGGGAAGGTCGCAGGGGGCTATGCCAAGTACGCGACCCCATCCCTTTCCTCCGTTTGCTGTTTTGTTAACTGTAGGATTAATTGCATGAAAATAAAGATAATGCATGGAAAATTGTAGAAAAATAGTAGGAATGATGGGAATGAGTTCAATGATGTGCTTGTGTAAGGATCATGCTAGATTGTGTGATTTTTGGGTGTATTGAGGAGTTATACCTTAAATGTTTTAAGGTTCCACTCTGAGCATGTTTCCTTTACGTATTTATATCTTCTTGTGTGGTTGATGAAATCATGAATGGTTTGGGGGGTTTTGAAGTAGACTTGAGGGTCTACATCCCATGATTTTATGGAAATTTATGATGCATGTTTGGGGGGTCCGATCGGGACGCCCACTTTGGGCGATTTCCGTAGTTGCGGAACAGAGTGTGCCCTGTCTGCGAGGAATTCGGTATGCCGAAATCCTAGCAGATTAAGCCAGAACGCAGGGTTTTGGTAGACCGAAATCTTCCGGTCGACCGAAACAGGGGGTTTCGGCATACCGAAATTTTTTGGTATACCGAAACAGGAAAATTCGATATGCCGTTTTGCCCTGACTTTTAAAGGTAATAAGGTGATTTTTAATGAATGTTGAGTGATTGTTATGGTATGGCAGATTTATGTGAATGTTGTTTGCCCCGTGTAACAATATGGAGGCATGTGGAACTCCAAACAAATGGATTTGGGTGTGGTTTTGGGTTTTGACCCTATAAATGAACGAAAATATGGTTTTGTGTGGTTTTTGGGCTTGAGACCCAATTTATGGTTTTAATGTGGTTTTGATGGCTTGTGTTCCAGTAGAGGGTCAAGTGTTGCACGGAAACAAAGTCCTGCAATGGAAAGAATGAAATAGAAAATGGGTTTTGAAAATTGGAAAGAGTTTTGAAATGGAACACTAATAATGTGTTATGAACAAGATTGTGGTTTTCGAGCTTGAGCCGGTGTAGGCTGAGCCTGGGCCATTGAGCCTAGTTGTTCAGGTCACCGAGCTCGTAGCAGTGTAGGCTGAGCCTGGGCCTTTGAGCCTAGTTTTTCGGGTCACTGCCGGTGTAGGCTGAGCCTAGGTAGTTGTACCTA
>JAMKQA010000393.1:0-33834 GCA_024699735.1 Posidonia australis
GCGTTTTAGTGTTTTATTAGGTCATGTGGGCTAGTGTGAACCTAATTGGGCTTGTGTGAGCTAGGGTTTTGGTGGTTGCGACCAGAGCATCAACCGGAGGAGCCTGCTGCCAAATGAGCTCAAAATTGGGGTGTCTACACTATTAATTAATTATTTCAACAAGTAAAACCCATGTTCTGATCTGAAACTTGTTTACATAGATAAGCTTGTTTGAGGGTTCTGTTTAGGACAGACTTTGGTTGCTGGAACAGATAGGCAACTGAGCTGCCTATCTTATCAACACCACTTTCTGTCGCCTCTCTTATTAGTGACGAGTTCTAATGCCGCCTTATACAGCGACGTCAGACAGACAATGCTCTGGTTGTCTTGTTTGCATGGTGGTTTGTTCTGGTTGCACTTACAGGAACCTTTATGCTGCATTTGGTACATTGGAATGAAAATAGATAGGAATGGAATGAACTCTGGAATAGAATTTTGAATGGAATGGAATGGAATAGATTTATTCCATTCCTGTGTTTGGTATGTAATGGAATTGCATAATGGAATTGACTGACAATTCATTTCCAATGTTTGGTATATAAGAATAGAATCGAAATGGAAATATAAAATTTGGAAGATTAACAACTACATATTAACAAAAATATCCTGTCAATTTGGAAAAAAATTTAAATAAATTTTTTCCATACACATTACAATATATACATATACGTAAAAGTATTAACACAGATAATCTTTTCTAAATTAGCATTAACATAGATAATCCTTTCTAAATTAGCATTCACAAAATATTCTTGGTAGAATAAAAATTTTTTGTAGGAAAAGAAAACAATAAAAAATATCAATATTCTTTGTAAAAAAACACATATACAGAAAAAAGAGAGGAAAAGAACAAAAAAATACAGAAAATGGATGGCTACGAAGGAGAGAAGGTTGTAGTGGAGGAGGGAAGGCTTTAAAGGAGGAGGAGGGTGACAGACGTTGAAAACACACCATACAAGAGGAGGGATGGCCGCGGAGAAGGAGGAACGACCGTAGAGGGCACATGACGTTTTTAGGATGATTCCCAATGGAATGGGAATCGAATCCCTTACCTCTTAGGTAGGAATGAAATTCCCATGTTCAATGGGAATTTGATTCCCAAGGGAATTTTATTCCTATTCCTATTCCAAATATTTTTTTGTACCAAACATCAGAATGGAATTCTCTCATTCCATTTCAGTCTATTCCAGTCTCCATTCTAGCGTACCAAATTCTACCTTATAACATTAGTCTTGGGTCATTAGTTACTCTATTTACAAGTTGCAAACTTTTCTTTTGCCTAAGAGTTGTAATTTTTCTTTTCCTAGATACTCGTAATAGGATTAAAGGTAGCATTACATAATGTAACGACTCCCAAATCGCTACTACTAAACCTAGCTACAAATTTTCATTTAATTATTTGTTTTATTTTTATTATTAACCAACATTTACACTAATAATGTAGCTAAGACTAAGTACTCTCAACAGTAAAATAAAACTACTAAACAACAGAAATAAAACTAAACTAACACTCACCTGGATCCCTGATGTATGGCGGCGTGACTCCTCCTATATGCACTAGCAACCAACAACTACTATTTTGCACCTGCCAAAACACACAAAACAAAGCACACGTGAGTGACCACTCAAAGGTCACCCAACACGCACCCCACCTACAAGTCGGCAACCTATGATGAGGGCAACAAAGCACAGGCATCACACCCAGATGTCGCTAAACCAAAAAGGCAATCTACCGACGCTGAGCATACAAGCACTAGCATTCCTCCCAAATGCTGCAACACCAAACCAGGCAGTCTACCAATGCTTGGCAGGCAACAAAATGAAAAAAACCATGCCTTTAAAACCATCCTTTCTTTTCCTTTTCAAAACCATGTGCATGCTCTTTTAAAATCTTTTATCCACGCTCGAGATGGCCACTCTTGCCAAGTCAAGCCCAAAAACAACAACTACAAAGCCTTTGCTTTACACAACATGGTCCCAAAATGATAGAGCTGTCGCTCCCAAAACACTACGCTTCAACAGGCGCCAAAGCGTTAAGCGAAACACCCGTAAAATTCATTTTGTAATTATTTACATTTTAATGAATTTATTCCTGGACGGGTGTAACTGTTTCGAGGCCTGTTATGTGGATTTGTGCTTTTGGTCTTGCGCCTCGTAGGCTGGCTTTTGTGGCATGTCCTTGGGCATGGTTGGCATTGTGCATTGTGGCACTGTGCTTGTGGGCCCCGGTGTGAGTCCGTGCGGGGCCCACATTGTGGGTTGGTTGGTGGGAGTCATTGGCTCGTGCCTTGGAGTTGGCAGTTGGGTTGTGTGCGACGAGGCTAGAGGGTGGCCGGAGACTTGCTGGTGCGTGAATGCTGGAGGTTGGTGGGTAGGTGTGTAGCGACTTCCTCCCTTGCATATTTTTGCATGCATGGGGCGAGCCTTCTCTGACACACCTCCCTCTCTTCTCCTCCTCACCAACTTCTCCACCCTTATTTTTCTGTGGCGATCGAGCAGTGCGGAGCACTAGAGTCCTAGCCAAGCCTCCTTCCCGTCCTTTCCTTTCCCCCTCCACTCCTTCTCCACCTTCTTCTTCACTCCTCCTTCCCATATGCTGGTGGGTGCGGGTGAGAAACAGAGAGAGAGCATGAGAGTGGGGGAATGGGAGGCAGCAGCGTGAGGTGGCTCGTGCTACATGGGAAGCTCCGGAGTGGCGTCCCTGAGGTCGTAGGGCGGCCGTGGTCATGTGGGGTCGTCGATGTTCATCGGAGTCGGTCGGAGGGTCGCTAAAGCTCGTTTCAGGTATGTATCCCCGATTTAAAGTGTAGAAATCATGTAATATGGTAGAAATGACTAGAATGCACGTAATCTAGGCTAAATTTAATGTTTTAGAATTTTTGGGAATTTATTGTGGTATTTATGGGTATTTATGGCTGTTGGTGTGTTTTGGGTCGTTTTGACCCTTATGCCTATACGATTTTATATCTTGATGCATGGTAAATGGATTTCAGTTTTGTTTGTTGGGTTTTGGAGTAGACTCAAGGGTCTACATCGTATGTTTTATGCAAGTTTTTTGGTGTTTGTTTGGGGGGTCCTATTGGAAGTCCCACTTCAACCGATTTTTGGGTGCCCTACTGCAGGTCGTTTGAATTCTAACAAAAAACTAGGGGCGTGGGTCGATTCGCGGGCCACATGTGTGGGTTCAACAGTGGCTCTGGCCCTTGGTTTAGGCTCTGTTGGCATTCAAACAAAAGTGCCAGGGGCACTAGCCAGACGTGCTCTCCACATGCACGGGTTTGCTAAGGCATTTTGGGGGTTTTTCCTGGATTTTTTTGGAAAATGTATTTTTGATGTAGTGGTTTTCTAGATTAGTTTGTTTTGTCCCTATAAGATGGGATTGTGGGCTATTAGTGGTGGTCTCCTAGGACACCTGATGTGTCATTTTTTTGAAGTTTTGAAAGAATTTCCGAAGATATAAAATGGTTTTGAAAAGTGGATTTCTAATAGATAGTTGGCTTGTTTTGGAAAATGGTTTTCCAGGTTTTCTATGTGCAGGCCAAGACAGTGTGGGACCATGTCGTCAGGACCAGGGAATGTGACAACATTCTTAGGTGGTCGGGCATGACACCCTGGTCGAGGTAAGGGGCAGAGATACCTAAGGCTGAGGGACGTCGGGTTCTGGAACTATGAGACTCTTTGACTGTCGTCTCGAGGCTAGGGTTGTGGTCTACGGGTTGAGGTATCTTGTGGTATGACGAGGATGTATGATACTCTTGCTGTCGCTGTGAGCATTGAGGCTTGGATGTCGTTGGGTGTGGTGGTATGACAGTCCCTCCTGAGCACTGTGTGTGGAGGACGCCGTGAGGAGGCATATCCTGTGGTGGCCAGTGTGGGTGAGACACGTGCCTTGTAGCTGGTAGCATCTTGAGAGACAGGACAACTTTCCCAAGGAGGGGTTGGCTTGTGAGGGTTCTTCAAGTGGGAGAATCGTGGTACAACGTGGCTCTTGCACAGGGTGGCACGTCGTGGCAGTGCAGACGCTGTTGGTTGCTCTTCGGTGGGCTACTCGTGGCCAAAGTTTGGTTGCCTAGCGCCGAGCTTTTCGACTCACTGTATGTGGTTTTAGCCATTGAGGGACTTTGCTTGTAGTTTTTGGGCTTGTAGAGCTCTGATTGTGGTTTTGGCTGGTGTGGGCTTGGTTTGTGAAGTTTTGAGGAAATGATTTGCGAAATGAATTTAAAGGAAAAATTAATTATAGTTTTGTTTTCCGTGATTTTCTCGGAATGGGTACTAGGTGACTCTTGTCACTCATGCATTTTCCGTGTGGTTTTGGTTTGCAGGTGCAGACATGTGGTTGGTTTAGCATAGTGCATATAGTTTGGAATCTCCTAGTTGCACACACAGGTTCCTGGTAGATGATATTTTTCTGTTAACTTTTATTTTCTTGTAATTTAATTTGTTTAAATTATTATGGGAAAATGTGAGGCGTTACAGTTGGTATCAGAGCTCCAGGGTCACTAGGTTGCACTAGGCTAGTGCTACACCTAAGGTGTCTGGTTTAGAGACTCCATAGGTTTTGCATGCATGGTAGAGTCTATACCTGATTTTTCTCCATGGTTTTCAAGTTGTTGTTTTGTTTGTGGTGCAGGTACTTTGCCTTTCTCCAGCAGGATGCCTCCTTGTGGTCGTAAGGGCAAGGCCCCTATCGTGGAGACTAAGCCCCGAGAGGATGTAGGCGGATGGAAGGTGATTTGTGTGGAAATGAGGAGTTTGGCACATGGGATCTCTCACGTGTTCAGCAAGAGTAGTGCCAGTGAGCTGTCGGGTGACCTATGGCTGAACCAGTTCATGAAGCTTCGTCCGCCATCGTTCAAGGGCAAGGTTAGTGCTGAGGAGAGCGAGGCATGGTTGGAGAAGGTGGTGAAGATGTTGGAGAGCATGGCGTGCCCAGAGGAGCATTGGGTGTGGCTATCGACCTATCTGCTGGATGGTGAGGTAGATAGGTGGTGGAAGTCTGTGAGGCGACTGAAGTTCTGATACTCAGTCACTGTTAGCATCAAGTGGAAGGATTTCAAGGTGCCTTCTATGATAAGTATTTTCTGGCTCATGTGAAGGAGCAACTTCGCCGAGATTTCTGGAGTCTAGAGCAGGGCACGATGTCGGTGCTCGAGTATGAGACTGAGTTTACCCGACTAGAACGTTTTGCTCCTGCCTATGAGTCTGAGGAGGAGTGGGCATAGAGGTTTCTCGATGGCTTGAACACAGGGCTACGGGTGAAGGTGATGGGCTGTCGATGCTAGACTATGGAGGACATGGTTGGGATAGTGTATCGCTTTGAGGTGGAGCATCAGAAGTTTCTGGAGAGTCGTCCAAATGGGAAGGGTAAGTCTTCTTTTACCTCCCAGTTCTCTTTCTCTAGTCCTTCAAGTGCTAGCAGTGTAGGTAGCCCTGAGAAGAAGTAGAAGGTGAGGTCTAGTGTTTTCTCTACGGGCTGGTGGAGTTTTGCTGGGGGTAGCAAAGCTAATCTTAGTCAAACAGGGTCCAGTGCTCCTGGTGGGAACCAGTGCTTCAACTATGGTCAAGTGGGCCATATCGCTGCATAATGTCCTCATCCTCGGTAGGCTTCACCTTTGTGGTATGCTACAATTGTGGGAAGGCGGGACACATTCAGAGATCTTGTTTGGAACCGCCAAAGAAGGCAGGAAGCGCGCAACAGCAGTCGACTAGGGGATGGGTGTTCACCATTGTAGCTCTAGGCGTTGTGTCTTCGGGAGATGTTGTTGAGGGTAAGGATGATTAGTTGATTCTGTAACCCTCTGAGATTTGTTGTAATCTTCTTGTAATCTAGACATCTGCCTGATTGAATGGATGTGGTGTTATTGTTTTTCTTGGCCATCAGGTTCTTTTATTGTGGCTAGCCGGATGGCCAAAGTGTTGTTTGACTCAGGGAGTTCTTTCTCCTTTATCTCTGAGTCTTTTGAGGCAAAGTTGGGAGAGTGACCAGCTAGACTAGCTTTTCATCTCAGCGTGGTGATGTTACTGGGGGAGTACTGTTTGGCATGGAAGTATCTATGGTCTGTCGACTTGACGTTGAATGGCAGAGAGTTCGACGCCAACCTGATTGTGATGGACAGGTAGGAGTACGATGTGATACTCGGCATGGATTGGTTGGCACAGCAGTCTGCTTTGATCGACTGTGCTTGGAGGAGAGTTTATTTTAGGTCTCCTAAGGATGGGTCTTTCATTGTACAAGGTGGGTGTCAGGGTGAGCCTAAGCTTTTCATTTCAGCTATGAAGGCTTATAAGTCTTTGGTCAGGGGTTGCATGGGGTATCTAGATAGTATAGTTACCTCCACTTCTAGTGAGTTGGGAGTTCACAACATCTCTTTGGTGTGTGAAAATCCTAACTTTTTCCTGACGATTTGCCTAGTATGCCACCTTATAGGGAAGTAGAGTTCTTGATCGATCTGATCCCTAGTTCTGGTGTTGTGTCGAAGCCTCCTTATTGCTTGGTGCCAGCGAAGTTGCGAGAGCTTAAGACTCAGTTGCAGGAGTTGCTGGACAAGGGATTTATCAGGCCGAGTGTGTCTCCATGGGGAGTGCCTGTCTTGTTCATCTGCAAGAAGGATGGTTTGCTCCGACTATGCATAGATTATCAGATGCTGAACTAGATCATGGTGAAGAACAAGTATCCGTTGCCCCACATTGATGACCTGTTCGACTAGTTGCAGTCTACATCTGTGTTCTCAAAGATTGATCTTAGGTCCGGGTATCACCAGTTGAATATACGAGACTTAGACTTTCAGAAGACTGCTTTCCAGATGTGGTACGAGCATTACGAGTTCACAGTCATGCCTCTTGGCTTAACTAACGCACCGACTGCATTTATGGATCTAATGAACAAGATTTTCAACCCTTTTCTAAACCAATTTGTTGTGGTTTTTGTTGATGACGTGCTGGTTTACTCCCCGGATGTTGAGACTCACGCCTTGCACTTGAAGGTGGTTTTGGTTACTCTGAGGCATCATCAGCTTTACGCCAAATTCTCCAAGTATGTGTTTTGGCTGAGTGAAGTTATGTTCCTTGGCCATTTGATTTTTGGAGAAGGCATCAAAGTGGATCTTGCCATGGTCGAGGCGGTGAGTAGTTGGGAGCGACCCAAGATTGTGATGGACATCAAGAGTTTCTTGGGTTTGGTGGGCTATTATAGGAGGTTTATTAGAGATTTCTCCTCCATAGCCGCGCCTTTGACAGAGTTGACCAGGAAGAGAGTTCCTTTTTGCTGGGACCAAAATTATTAGGTGAGTTTTCAAGAGTTGAAGTCTCGTCTGATTTCTGCCGCTGTGTTGACTCTACCTTCTGGAAGTGGTGGCTTCACTGTGTATAGTGATGCCAGTGGTGTTGGGTTGGGGTGTGTTCTGATGCAGCATGGTAATGCCATTGCATATGCTTCGCGCCAGTTGAAGGATCATGAGAAGAACTACCCAACCCACAATTTGGAGATGGCTGCCGTAGTGTTCGCTCTCAAGCTCTGGTGACACTATCTCTATAGGGAGCAGTTTGAGGTCTTCATAGATCATCAGAGCTTGAAGTAAATCTTCATGCAGAGGGTCCTCAACCTGAGGCAGCATCGCTGGGTGGAATATCTGAAGGACTATGATTTCAGCCTGTCCTACCATCCCAGTAAGGCCAACATGGTCGTTGATGCCTTGAGTCGGCGTACACACGTGATGGCGAGCCTGATGGTCAAGGAGTGGACCATGTTGGAGGATATGGTGAATTGCAGGCCGAAGCGGCAAGATCAGGGGACAGTTGGTGCCTGGGTGGCCAACCTATCTGTCTGCCCCAAGCTGTTAGAGTTTATTGTCGCCTGTCAGTAGCTAGATCCATTTGTTTAGGCTGTGTTTGAGAAGTTGGAGGCTAGTGGAGAGCCTCATTTCTCTATTAGGGCATATAGAGAGCTGAGGTATGATATGCGTCTGTATGTGCCCCATCATGAGGAAGCCAGGCAGAGGCTTTTGGATGAAGCGCATCGGTCTAAGTACACTATTCACCCTAGGAGTACGAAGATGTATCGAGACTTGAAGCAAATTTTTGGTAGCCTAGCATGAAGAGGGATGTTGCTGACCATGTGACGAGGTGTACCACCTGCCAATTGGTGAAGGCAGAGCACCAGAGACCTGGAGGGACCTTGCATCCATTGGATATTCTTTTGTGGAAGTGGGAGCACATCTCGATGGATTTCGTGACTGGTTTGCCGTGGACTCAGAGGAAGAATGACACCATGTGGGTGATCGTGGATCGACTGACCAAGTCTGCTCACTTTTTGGCCTTTCAAGTGAAGCTTTCGATGCACTACTTGGCGAAGTTATATGTCTCCGAGGTGGTTAGGCTACATGGTGTTCCGGTGTCCATCGTGTCGGACAGAGACACGAGGTTCACTTCAAGGTTCTGGAAAACTCTATAGGAGGCCTTTGGCACTGTGCTCAACTATAGTACAACATTTCATTCTCAGTCGAATGGTCAAACGGAGAGGACTATCCAGACGCTGGAGGATATGCTCAGAGCATTTGCCTTAGACTTTTAGGGAGTTGCGAGGACCATTTGTCGCATATTGAGTTCTCCTAAAATAATAGTTATCACTTGAGCATCGGGATGGCACCGTACAAAGCTTTTTACGGTAGGCCATGTAGATCGCCGGTTTGCTGGAGCAAGGTGGGCAAGCGTCAGTTGATTGGTCCTAAGCTGGTGTAGTTGTATGCGAACACGGTTGATTTGATCTGTAGCAGGTTGTTGGCTGCATAGAGTCGGCAGAAGAGCTATGCCGATTGGAGGCGGAGACCGTTGGAATTTCTAGTGGGAGACTATGTGTTTATGAAGGTGTCACCGACCAAGGGTGTCATGAGGATTGAGAAGCGTGGCAAGTTGAGTCCTTGCTATTGGCCCGTACCAGATTACCTAGAGGATCGATGAGGTCGCTTATCGGTTCGATCTACCACTAGAGATGTCGTATGTGCATGACGTGTTCCATGTCTTCATACTGAGGAAGTGCCTGGCTGACGCGTCTCATGTGATCCCAGTTCAACTAGAAGGGCTCTAGGAAGATCTATCCTTTGTGGAGGATGCCGTCAAGATTGTTGACCGCAAGGAGCAGGTGCTATGGAACATGGTGATTCCGTTGGTTTTGGTGCGGTGGTGGCATCATGGAGCCAAGGAGGCCACATGGGAATGTGAGGAAGCCATCCTAGCTCAGTACCCGTATCTTTTTGCCTAGTGATTTCGGGGGCGAAATCTTCTTTTAAGGGGGTTAGGATGTAACACTCGTAAAATTCATTTTGTAATTATTTACATTTTAATGAATTATTCTAAACGGGTGTTACTGTTTCGAGGCTTGTTGTGTAGATTTATGCTTTTAGGCTTGGGCTTCGTGGGCTGACTTTTGTGGTGTGTCCCTGGACGTGGTTGGCACTATGCATTGTGGCATTGTGCTTGTGGGCCTGGGTGTGGGTCCATATAGGGTCCGCATTGTGGGCTAGTTGGTGGGAGTCATTGGCTTGTACCTTAGAGTTGGCAGCTGGGCTGTGTGCGGCGAGGCTGGAGGGTGGTCGGAGACTTGCTGGTGCGTGCATGCTGGAGGTTGGTGGGTAGGTGCGCAGCGACTTTCTCCATCGCATATTTATGCATGCATGGGGCGAGTCTTCTCCGACACACCTCCCTCTCTTCTCCTCCTCGCCAAATTCTCCTCCCCTATTTTTGGTCGGCGACCGAGCGGTGCAGAGCACCAAAGCCCCATCCAAGCCTCCTTCCTTTCCTTTCCTTTCCCCCTCCACTCCTTCTCCATCTTCTTCTTCACTCCTCCTTCCCATATGCTGGTGGGTGCGGGTGAGAAATAGAGAGAGGGCCTGAGAATGAGGGAACAGGAGGCAGTGGCGTGAGGTGGCTACGTGGGAAGCTCCAGAGTGACGTCCTTGAGGTCGTAGGGTGGTCGTGGTCGTGTGGGGTCACCGATGCTCATCGAAGTTGGTCGAAGGGTCGCTGAAGCTCGTTTTAGGTACGTATCCCCAATTTAATGTGTAGAAATCATGTAAAATGGTAGAAATGCCAAGAATGCATGTAATTTAGGATAAATTTAATGTTTTAGAATTTTTGGGAATTTATTGTGTAATTTATGATGGTTGGTGTGTTTTGGGTCGTTTTGACCCTTATGCCTTTGCGATTTTATAACTTGATGCATGGTAAATGGATTTTAGTTTTGTTTATTGTGTTTTGAAGTAGACTCAAGGGTCTACATCTATGTTTTATGCAAGATTTTTGGTGTTTGTTTGGGGGGTCCGATTGGAGGCCCACTTCGGGAAATTTTTGAGTGACCTGCTGTAGGTCGTCTGAATTCTGACAGAAAACTGGAGGCAGGGGCCGATTGCGTGGGCCATATGCATGGGTTCGGCAGTGGCTCCGGCTCCTAGTCCAGGCTCTATTGGCGTTCAGATGAAAGTACTAGGGGCGCTCGCCAGACGCATGCTCCACATTTGCTGGTTTACCAGGGCATTTTTCAGGGTTTTTTTTTGGATTTTTTTGGAAAATGTATTTCGGATGCAGTGGTTTTCTGGATTGGTTTGTTTTGTCCCTATAAGATGGAATTGTTGGCTGTCAGTGGTGGTCTCTTGGGACACCTGATGTGCCATTTTTCTGAGGTTTTGAAAGATTTTCCAAAGATATAAAATGGTTTTGGAAAGTGGATTTCTAAGAGATTGTTGGCCTATTTTGGAAAATAGTTTTCTGGGTTTTCTATGTGCGGGTCGAGACAGTGTGGGACCATGTCGTCAAGACCAGGGAATGTGATGACATTCTCGGGTGGTCGAGTCCGACACCCTGGTCGAAGTTGGGGGTTGAGATACCTGAGGTTGAGGGACGTCGGGTTCTGGGGGTGTGAGACTCCTTGACTATTGTCTCGAGGCTAGGGTTGTGGTTTGTAAGTTGAGGTGTCTTGTGGCATGACGGGGAGGTATGATACTCCTACTGTTGTTGTGAGCACTGAGACTCGGGTGTCATTGGGTGTGGAGGTATGACACTCCCTCCTGAGCACCGTGTGTAGAGGACGCCGTGAGGAGGTGCATCCTGTGGTGGCTAGTGCGGGTGGGACACGTGCCCCATAGTTGGTAGCATCTTGAGAGACAGGACAGCCTTCACAAGGAGGGGTTGGCTTGTGAGGGTTCTCTAGGTGGGAGAATCGCGGGACGATGTGGCTCCTGCATAGGGTGGCACGTCGTGGTAGTGCAGACGCCGTTGGTTGCTCTTCGGTGGACTGCTTGTGGCCAGAGTTTGGTTGCCTAGTGTCGGGCTTCCTGACTCACTGTGTGTGGTTTTGGCCATTGAGGGCCTTTGCTTGGTGTTTTTTGGATAGTAGAGCCTTGGTTGTGGTTTTGACCGGTTTGGGCCTAGTTTGTGAAGTTTTGATGAAATGATTTGCAACATGAACTTAAAGGAAAAATTAATTATAATTTTGTTTTCTGCGGTTTTCTCGGGGTGCGTACTAGGTGACTCCTGTCACTTAAGCGTTTTCCTTGTGGTTTTGGTTTGTAGGTGCAGACATGCGGTTGGTTTAGCGTAGTGCATATAGTCTGGAGTCTCCTAGCCGCACACATAGGTTCCTAGTAGATAATATTTTTCTGTTAGCTTTTTTTTTCTTGTAATTTAATTTGTTTAAATTATTATGGGAAAATGAGGGGCATTATAAGATAGCACTGGCCACAAGCAGTCCACTAAGGAGCGACTATGGCATCTACACTACCATGACGTGCCACCCTATGCAGGAGCCACGTTGTCCTGCGATTCTCCCTCTTAGAAAACCCTCACAAAGCCATCTCCTCCTGGGAAGGCAGTCCTGTCTCTCAGGACGCTATCAACTATAGGGCGGGCATCCCACCAGCACTGGCCACCACAAGGTACGCCTCCTCATGGCACCCTCCACACAATGCTCAGGAAGGAGTCTCATACCTCTACACCCGACAACATCCAAGCCTCAGTGCTTATAGTGACATTAGGAGTATCATACCTCCCCATCTTTCCACGAAATATCTCAACCCGTGGACCACAAGGTTAGCCATGAAACGACAATCGAGGAGTGTCATACCTCTAAGACCCAACGAACCTCAGCCTTAGGTATCTCGGCCCCTAATGCCAATAGAAAACACTGAAAAAAATTTTGCAAAACCATTTTCAAATCTGTACATTCCTCTTTGCAAAACTTTGTTTTGGAAAACCTTTTCAAAAACCATTAAATATCCTTTAAAACTCAAGAAACACTGTGCCCAACAGCGGCATGGAAACCAAAGGCCAAGAAACCTCAAACAAAACACAACCTCGATAGCTCTTCTGTCAAGCCCAGGCAAAACACCTTGGGAGCATCTGGATTCACGAGCACCATACTCAACCCACGACCACAATCCAAGAAAACACCAATAAAAACATCCTCTGAGTGTCAAACCCACCCAGAAGACACCATAACAAAACAAACACAACCAGAACTCCACGTTTTGATGCCCAAGTGTAAGACACCTATTGGCTCGTGTCTCTGGGGAGCACAGTAATATCGGCTCAAACACCCAGAACAGTTCCACTGAATACTCCATTTAGTGCTCTACACACAAAACTACACGAGTCCTAGACCTAGGGATGTCATCATTATCCCTAAAGTCTAGTCTAAACCATCTAGGGAAAGAACCTATTATTTCTAAATCATATCATTTTTTATTCTACCCACACCCCAGGTGAAATCTTGCTAATTTATTTTGGGTAAACCGATTGGCAGACCAAAAAATTACTCAGTCGATCGAAAACCCTTGATTTGGCAGACCAAAAACGTTCGATCGATCGAACCTGGATTTCTGTCAACACCCAAGACTTCCAGAACAACAGACCAAACGAATTCGGCAACCGAACCAAGGTTAAGGGGACAATCTACAACAAAAATAGCATACCAAAATAATTTGGCATGTTGAACCAGGCAACAGCAAGGCACCTCGAAATGGGACCCAAAGCCCAATCTTGTAAACCACCAAACCATGCAAACAATATATAAAAATGAAGATCTCGACAAGATCTTCCAATCTAGACAAGCAACACCAAGATCCATCAAGTGGATCTCGAGAAATCGACAGAAAACACAAAGGAGGCATTATTCACCCCAAACCATAAATATGGCTATAAATGGCCCACAAATGCATAATAAATTCTAATAAAATTACTACAATTGCCAGCATACTATCATAGACCTATGGTACAAATTTGGAACAAAAAAAAAAATCTATGGGCTGCATACCTCCATCGAAGGCACTGCAGCGACGAGCAGCGAACGACAGACGATGATGCTCCTCCTTCACCATGAGCTACTCCTCTCCTCCTCCATGCAACAACGCCGGCACAGCGGTGACTGCATCCTTCCTTCTCCGGCCATCTTTCTCTCTCTCTCACACATGTCACCCCTCTCTCTTTGTCTCTCCTCCCCCCAACGAAGAAGAAGAAGAGGAAGAAAAGGAAGGAGTGGGGGTGGGGCTTGGGGGAGAGAAAAGAAAGAAAAGAAAGAAGGAAAGGAAAGAGAAAGAAGGGAAGGAAGGAAAGGAAGCTGCAAGTATGAAACCAGACCACGTGACCTTTCATGTCCATGTGACATGTGCAAACTGAGATCAGTCACTAGAGCACAGAGCGAACCCTCAAAACTCCCATGAGGGTCGACAAAACACCCAAACCACACCACACCAAAAAGGCCAAAAACCCACTAGTCCAGGCATCAGACACTGCGAAAGCTGGGTTTTCCACTAAACGTAGGAGACCCAGCATCTAACGATCCAAAACTCTATTAAAATATGGAGCTAAAAAACCACTTCTAAAATTGGATCATTACACATAGAGTCTGTAATCCTCTATTGGCAATTGTAATCTCTTGAGAAGTAGAATCACAAAGAAGAAAGCCGGTCAAGCATGTTAGAGGCCCACTACTCCAACTACCCCGACATGTCAACCACCTCAACATCCACGGGCCAAGCAAGTAGTTTACTGGGCTAGTACAACCTCAACACCTCAAGCCCATACGTAGTCCAATATGTTGAGCAAAGTGGATGAGGGATGAACTATTCTCAACCGCATATCACCCCTTTGTTGTTCCATTCACATACCTTCTCTCAAGGGGCAATCCATCAAGCCTGTTAGCCCATGGCCCATTACACTCCTCATTCAAATACCCATGGACCTTCCTCCCCCATAAACTATCACTAGGGCCCATTAGCCACACCTCACATGGGAAATACATATATAATATCGTCAAGCCTGACTGTCAATCTCCCAACACAGGGCCCAATAACACAATCTCCCGCTCAACATGCTGCATCGACTTACCCTTCTTTTACCCAGCAAACTGTGTGGACCCCACCAAGCTATCACTCCCATCATCAGCTAGGGGCAACTCCACCTTATCATAACTAGCCAACACCAAAACGGGCTCAACCCTCCTTCCCTACTCAGTATAGTACCCCTCTACAACAGCAGTTCCAACAAGGGTACCAAGGTTAGGGCCAGTCAGTCACTCTAGGGGCATATATCAAGAAGATAATATAAGATGCACTAGCAGAGGCAAGGGTCACTTCAAGGGCATCGATCGGCTTTGACACATCAAGATTCCCTCCTTTCATCTTGCCATTCGGATTTAAGCTTCCCAAGACAACAAAGTACGATGGGACAGGTGATCCACAAAGTCATCTAGCCACATTTACTATGGACGCCCTACCCTATCAACACGACAATGGGTTGACCGTCTACCTCTTCTTCAAGAGCCTAGAAGGAGAGGCACTGAGGTGGTTCAACACACTCATAGCGTATGACCTTAGTGACTTCAAGATTGTGCTGGACAAGTTTCTACAACAATACGTCCACCATATCCAGCACTAGCCCACCATTGCGGACCTCCTTGCTGAAAAGATGAGGCCAGATGAAGACTTCACAACCTTCGCAAGTAGATGGAGGGATATGGCTACTCGATTAGAATGTCGGATCCCTGAAGAACAAGAAGTCGAAGTCATTGCCCAGAACACAAATGGTGCACTCAAGGCAGGCCTACTAATGGGTGATTTCAACACATACTCCTAGCTATACAACAGGGCCACAAGAGTCCTTTACAACAGAAAAGACTTATATTTCCTGGAGTATGAAGGAAGGTGCTAGAAGAAGACCACAAGCTACACATACAAATAGATTACAGGTGACATGGCCCAAGTCTCGATATAGTAAGAGCAATATTAGGGTTAGCTTTTCCAGCAACAGGGGCAGCTAGTTCAACAATGCTGCACCAAGGGTAGTTGGTCCAATGCCATAGGACGCCAACACAGTACCAGTAGCTAAACAAGGGGCAAATCCTACCAATGCAACAACGGCACCAACATCCCTGACAATATCAATAGCAGCAACCGCAGCCCCAGTAATATCAACATCTGTAGCCTTCGGACCACCAAGTATATGCCCAACAGGGGCAACAGTAGAGGCAACAACAAGGGCAATAACAAAAGGGCTACCATGCTGTCCTTACACCACAGAGCTATCATGAAGTTGAAGAGCAGGACCAAGATCCAACCCCAACACCACTCCACCACGCTTTTAGAATGATGGAAGAGTGTGGAAATTCACTTCCTAATCTTCCAGTAATATACATGGAGGAGGACGAAGACGAGCCGATAATACCCAAGCCAGTGGATATTGAGTGCAGACCAGTAGATCCAGAGTCACCAGCCAAAGAAAAAGGCTTTGAGACACCTAACGAGCCTTGGGAAGACATACCCATCTACGACGAATACATCGACCAAGATAACAACACTTGGGATAGCCAACGGGTCCAAGGTACCATGGCTTACATCAACCAAGGGCCACCACTAAAACAAGATGAGCCTACCCAAATACGAGACCCAAAGGATGTGCTACCAGTTTATTACGGATACACTAATGTAGACTAGTATGACACAAATGATGTGGATGACATGTAGCTTGTCTATGATGAATACATTGATCAAGACTGGTACGACTTGGAGGTTGCAATCGACCTACTTTGCCAACATCCCCAAGCCAACCATGCTAATGATGAACCTCCACCAAAGCCACTAGACCCTCCAGAAAGAAATAAGTTCACCAAGGACATCCATGAATACATCAACTAGAAAGAGATCAGTAGAGATACCAGTGATAGTGCATCATGGTGGAGAAGGCCCTTATAGGTACAAGACCAACCCACCAAGGGCACATCGCAAGAAGAGGCAAGTCGAGATCAATCCAACTGTGACCCTGAGAAAGCAACAACTGGGCACAAACCAAGGGAAAAATACCAAGATGCACCTACACCAACACCAACATGTTCAACGCCAGGGGCAGGCTCCTACAGCTGTCCCACAAGTATACCCCTCCATCTGGGGAGGGAAATAAGAGCCTCGACCGAGCCTAACCAGGGGCAAGGTCATCATTCATTTCGAAAACATGTAAATAAGACATTTAATTTCCTTTTGCTTGAACATTTCTTTTTGTCTTTATTATTTTATGCTTGGATTGTAGCAATAGAAAACAATAATAAAGATGATTGATGGATGAGAGTCACACACCTGACCGCCTTATGACATTAAGCAAAGCTACCAAAACATTATCTAATGGTTATCCCTAAGCAAAGACTGTAACATCCATACGGGGAGAGGACCTAAGACCTGAAGATCTCCTCAGATCCATCCAATGAGTAATGTTGAATGTGTCTTGAATCTTATATATGTTTGTAAGGGCATTTTTGTCATGGATGATTAGCCACTATATAAGGCCATCCAAATGCTCTTATTAGGGTTGGCTCTTTTGTAAGACAAAAAGGGGAGAATTCGCGTGGAGGCTCTTCAAGCCCTAGGTACGGCCATCCCTTCTTCCTCCTTCCTCCTCTCTTGTACTCCACCATTTGAAGTTAGTAAACAAACAAGGAGAGACGCCCGTGGACGTACCCATCTTTGGGGAACCATGTAAAAGCATTGTTTGTGTGTGGATTGCTATTTTGGACGTGCATTGAAACCCTAGGTGGACGGCTAGGGTGTTGCTGAATTTTACAGTAATTCCTTCTCTTTTCTTCCCTTCTACTCGTGCCAAACCTATTTGAATCCGCTGTGTTTGGGCTCCTTTGGGTATAACAGGTAAGATGACCTGAAGATCTCCTCAGATCAGTGGAAGTTACACGTACTCTAGGAGTACACCATTCAATCACCATGCTGAAAGCCTAAAGAGGACCTAAGACTTAGTACTAGTTAAGGAAAAAAGTTATCTCCGGCATAGAAAAGAAGCTGAGCAACTAGGGTGACCCAAGTCCTGTCCTATCTACACATACACCTGTACGGGGAGATAAGAGCAAAATAGGCTCAAAGCCTAGGCATATCATAAAAGCTGCTCACCCTATACAGCATGGCCTCCTAGCATAAGTCCGAGAAGGCAGTGATAGAGGAGCACATCAAAGCCAAACAACTTAGAAAACGCCTAAAAGAGGGAGTGCACGAAAAGTAGGTACATCGTCATAGCATAAGCCCGAGAAGGCAGTGATGAGTGGGTACTCAAAATGGGGTGAAATAATTGATGAATAAGTAAATCCGCCGTCATAGTATAAGTCCAAGAAGGCAGTGATAGGCGAGCATTTACAAAAAAATAACCTGAGAGGGAAACCCCAAAAGAAAAGAAAAGAAAAGAAAAGAAAAATAAAAGCCAAAACCCTTAGGTAAGCTATAGGTGCATTGGGGCCAACCACCAGCGAGCAGCACAAAAGCTATAGCCAATGTCAAGAGTCTGTTGAACCTTAAGTCTTTCCCACTGTAACGCCCTGAATTTTCCATAATAATTTAAAGCAAATTAAATTATAGGAAAATTAAAGCTAAACAAAAAATATTAAACTACTAGGAACCTGTGTGTGCGGCTACAAGACTCTGAACTATATGTGCTAGGCTAAACCTTCTGTGTGCCTGCACCTGCAACCCAAAAACATGAGGAAAACACATGAGTGATAGACGTCATCCAGCACGCACCTCACGTAAAATAAAATTATAATTAATTTTCCTTTAAATTCATTTCGTAAACCATTTTCTTTCAAATCCCACAAGCCAGGCCCACACCGGCCAAAACCGCAAGTGGGGCTCTACTAGCCCAAAATCACAAGTACGGCCCATAATGGCCAAAACTACACACAGTGAATCGGGAAGCTCGGCACCAGGCAACCAAACTTTAGCCACAAGCAATCCACCGAGGAGTGACCATAGCGTTCTACGTTGCCATGGTGTGCTGCCCTATGTCGGAGCCAACTATCGTCCCACGATTCTCCCACATGGAGAACCCTCACAAAGCCAACCCCTCTCTGGGAAGGCTGTCCTGTCTCTCAGGACGCTACCAGCTACGGAGCACGTGTCCCACCTGCACTAGCCACCATAGGGTAAGCCTCTTCACGGCGTCCTCCACACATGGTGCTTAGGACAGAGTGTCATACCTCTACACTTGACAACACCCAAGCCACAGTGCTCACAACGACAATAAGAGTATCATACCTCCCCATCATGCCACAAGACACCTCAACCAATGGACCACAACCCTAGCCTTAAGATGACAGTTAAGGAGTCTCATACCTCTAGGACCAGACACCCCTTATGCTTAGGTATCTCGGCCCCTGACCTCAACCAAGGAGACGCACCTGACCACTCGAGAATGTTGTCACATTCCTTGGTCCCGACGACACGATCCCACAGTGTCTTGGCTTGTACACAAAAACCTAGGAAAACATTTTCCAAATCAGCCAACTTATCTCTTTTGAAATCATCTTCAAAATCATTTTATATCTTTGAAAACTCTTCCCAAAACCTTGGCAAAACGGCACATCAGGTGTCCCAAGGGATCACCATTGATGACCCACAATCCCATCTCAAAGGGACAATACAAACCAATCTGAGAAATCCATGGAAAAATCACATTTTATAAAAGCATTTGGGCCTCTATTCGGCTTGTTGAAAACCAGGTTTGGTATGCCAAAAATCCCTGGTTTGGTAGACCGATTTAGATCGGTCGACCAAATCAGGTCAACACTCAACACTCAGGCCAAAATCGATATACCAAAGATGGTTCGGTTGACCAAATTCCACTGATTCAATCGACCGCCAAAAATTGAACAACCGAATTTCGATCAAAGGACCAAAACTGATAGAAAACGGCATACCAAATTTGTTTGGTATGCTGATTTCTACGAAAAATAGAAAACAGCCCAACCTACACATTTCAAAAACGTCTAAAGTGGGACCTCCGATCGGACCCCCCCAAACAAATGCCAAAAATCTCACATAAATTATAAGATGTAGACCCTCGAGTCTACTCAAAATCTCAATAAACAAAACCAAAATCCATTTACCATGCATCAAGATATAAATTCACAAAGGCAGGAGGGTCAAAACGATCCAAAACGCAACAACCGCATTAACACCCATAAATACCTCCATAAATACTCATAAAATCACAATAAGTTCTAGGAACACAAATTTAGCTAGATTTCACGCAATCCTATCAATTTCTACCATTTTCATTCTCTCTATTCATGGGTTGGAGGTGCGTACTTGAGAAACACGCTTCAGCGATCCTTCGACTGGCTCTGGTGATCCCAACCCTCGCCAGGGCTCACACGACCACTAGGGCACTCCATCGGAGCTCCACATGCCACCACAAGCCACCGCACACCTTCGCACACCGTCGTCGACCCTTGAGCACACCGAACAGGGAGGAAGATGCAGGGAGGAGAGAAAACAGGGGAGGGTGAGTGAGAGAGACGAGAAGGAGGGGAGTGAATGGAGGGAGAGAGAGAATGAGTGGAGGGGGAGGGAGAGGGATGGCGTGCTCGGGACGGTGAAGCGGAGGAGAAAGAGGAGGAGAGGAAGGGTGAGTTGTGGTCGTACCTGAAGCACATGAGCTTATAAAGCCATGTAAGGTGGTAGCTAAACGTGTGCACAACTGCACGTCCTACCTACCTACAAACCTACACAAGCATACCCAACTCACACCACCAACTCGCTCCCATCAACCTACCCATGAACGTGGGCCCCACACAAACCCACACTTGGGCCCACAAGCACAGTGCCACAATACACAGTGCTAACCATGCACAGGGACACACAAACAGAAGCCAACTCACGAGGCCCAAGCCCAAAACACAAAACCACACAAACAGGCCTCAGAACAGTAACACCCGTCCAAGAATAAATTCATTAAAATGTAAATAATTACAAAATGAATTTAACGGGTGTTACATCCTAATCCCCTTAAAAGAAGATTTCACCTTCGAAATCACTAGGCGAAAAGATATGGATATTGGGCTAGCATGGCTTCCTCACATTCCTATGTGGCCTCCTCAACTCCATGATGTCGCCACCACACCAAAACTAGCAAAATCACCATGTTCCGTAGCACCTACTCCTTGTAGTAAACAATCTGGAAGACATCCCCCACAATAGACAGATCTTCCTGGTGCCCTTTCGGCTAAATTGGGATCACATGAGATGCATCAGCCAGGCACTTCCTCAGCATGGAGAGATGGAACACATCGTGCACAAACGACATCTCTAGTGGTAGATCCAATCGATAGGCAACCTCATTGATCCTTTGGGTAATCTGGTATGGGCCAATATAGCGAGGACTCAGCTTACCACGCTTCCCAAACCGCATGACACCCTTTGTCAGTGACACCTTCAAGAACACAGTCTCCCACTAGAATGTCCAACGGTTTCTGCCTCCTATCGGTATAGCTCTTCTACCGACTCTATGTAGCCAATAGCCTGCTACAGATCAAATCAGCCTTGTCCGCATATAGCTGCAGAAGCTTAGGACCAATCAACTATTGCTTGCCCACCTTGCTCCAGCAAATCGGTGATCTACATGGCCTACCATACAAAGCTTTGAACAGTGCCATCCCGATGCTGATAACTATTATTGTAGGCGAACTCAATCAATGGCAGATGGTCCTTCGACTGAGGATGAAATGTTGTACTGTAGTTGAGCATAGTACCAAAGGCATCCTGCAGAGTTCTTTAGAACCTTGAGGTGAACCTCGTGTCTTTGTTCAACACGATGGACACCAGAACACCATGCAGCCTCACCACCTCGAATACATACAACTCTGCCAGGCGATGCATCAGAAGCTTCACCTGAATGGCCAGGAAGTGAGCAGACTTGGTTAGCCGATCCACGATCACCCACACGATGTCGTTCTTCCTCTGAGTATGCGGCAAACAAGTCACAAAGTCCATCGAGAGGTGCTCCCACTTCCACACAGGAATATCCAATGACTTCAAGGTCCCTCCAAGTCTCTAGTGCTCTACCTTGACCAGGTGACAAGTTGTACATCTCGTCACATGGTCAGCAACATCCCTCTACATGTCAGGCCACCAAAAGTTCTACTTCAAGTCTCAGTACATCTTCGTACTTTCAAGGTGAATAGTGTACCTAGACTGATGCACTTCATCCAGTAACCTCTGCCTGGCCTCCTCATGCTGGGGCATATACAAACCCATATCATACCTCAACTCTCCATATGTCTCAAAAAGAAATGAGGCTCTCCACCAACCCTCTAGCTTCTCAAACACAGCTTGAACTAACAGATCTAGCTACTGACAGGCGATAATAAACTTTAGCAGCTTAGGGCAAATAGATAGGCTGGCCACCCAGGCACCAACTGTCCCCCGAGCTTGCCCCTTTGGCCTGTAGCTCACCAAATCATCCAGCATGGTCCACTCTTTGACCATCAGGCTTGCCATCACGTGCGTAGGTTGACTCAAAGCATCGACGACCACGTTGGCCTTGTTGAGGCTGTAGGACAGGCTGAAATCATAGTCCTTCAAATACTCCATCCAGTGGCGCTACCTCAATTTGTGGTCCCTCTACGTGAAGGTATACTTCAAGTTTTGATGATCGGTGAAGACCTCAAACTACTCCCTATAGAGATAGTGTCACCAGAGCTTGAGAGTGAACACTACGACAGCCATCTCCAAATCGTGGGTCGGGTAGTTATTCTCATGATCCTTCAGCTGGCGCGAAGTATAAGTGATGACATTGCCATACTGCATCATAACACACCCCAACCTAACACCACTGGTGTCACTATACATAGTGAAGCCACCACTTTCAGAAGGTAGATCAACACAGGAGTAGAAACCATACGAGACTTCAGCTCTTGGAAACTTGTCTCACAATTCTGGTCCCAGCAAAACAGAACCGCCTTCCTAGTCCACTCAGTTAAAGGCACGACTATGGAGGAGAAATCTCTGATGAACCTCCTATAATAGCCCGCTAGACCTAAGAAACTCCTAATCTTCGTCACAGTCCTGGGTCGCTCCCAATAGCTCACCGCTTCGACCTTGGCAGGAACCACTATGATTCCTTCTCTAGAAATCAAATGGCCAAGGAACATGACTTCGCTTAGCCAAAACTCACACTTAGAGAATTTGGCGTACAGCTGATGACACCTCAAGGTATCCAAAACTGCCCTTAGATGCAAGACGTGAGTCTCCACATCAGGGGAGTAGACCAGCACGTCATCAACAAAATCACAAAGAATTGGTCTAGAAGAGGACTGAAAATCCTGTTCATCATATTTATAAACGCAACGGGTGCATTGTCAAGCCGAAAGGCATGACCGTGAACTCATAATGCTTGTACCGCATTCGAAAAGCAGTCTTCTGAATGTCTGAGTCTCGTATCCTCAACTGATGATACCTGGACCTCAGATCAATCTTTGAGAATACGGATGTAGATTGCAACTGGTCAAATAGGTCATCAATGCGGGGCAACGGATACTTATTCTTCAACATGATCTGGTTCAGCATCCGTAATCTATACACAGTCGGAGCAAACCATCCTTCTTGCGAACGAACAAGACAGTTACTTCCCATAGAGACACAAGCAGCTTGATAAACCCTTTGTCCAACAACTCCTGCAATTGAGTGTTGAGCTCTCGCAATTCCGCTGGCACCATGCAATAGGGAGGCTTGGACACAGCACCAGAACTGGGGATCAGATTGATCAAGAACTCTACTTCTCTAGGAGGTGGCATACTAGGCAAATCGTCAGGGAAAACGTCAGGATATTCACACACCATAGAGATGTTGTGAACTCCCAACTCATGAGAAGTGGAGGTAACTATATTAGCTAGATACCCCACGCAACCGCTGACCAAAGACTTATAAGCCTTCATAGCTGAAATGACAAGCTTAGGCTCACCCTGACACCCACATTGCACAAAGAAAGATCCATCCTTAGGAGACCCAAAATAAACTCTCCTCCGAGTATAGTCGATAAAAGCGAACTGCTGCGCCAACCAATCCATGTCGAGTATCACATCGTACTCCTGCATGTCCATCACGATCATGTTGGCGTCAAACTCTTTATCATTCAATGTTAAGTTGATAGACCGCAGATACCTCTATGCCAAACTGTGCTCTCCCAGCAGTGTCACCATGCTGAGATGAAAGGCCAGTCTAGCTGGTCTCTCTCTCAACTTCGCTGCGAAAGACTCAAAGATAAAGGAGAAAGAACTCCCTGAGTCAAACAACCGTTTGGCCATCTGGCTAGCCACAATAAAAGAACCTGATGGCCAAGCAAAACAACAACACCACACATCCATACAATCAAGCAGATGTCCAGATTACAAGGAGATTACAACGATCACAAAGGGTTACAGAACCAACTAATAATCCTTACCCTTAACTACATCTCCCGAAGACCTAGTGCCTAAAGTTGCAATGGTAAACACTCGTCCCCTAGTCGGCTGCTGTGGTGCACTGCCTACCTTCTTAGGCGATACCAGACAGGATTTCTGAATATGTCCCGCCTTCCCGCAATTATAGCACACCACCGAGGCTAGGGTTCGTCAGGGATGGGGACAATATACAGCAATGTGGCCACTTGACCACAATTGAAGCATTGGTTCCCACCGAGAGCACTGGACCCTATCAGACTGAGGCCAACTCCGCTACTCCTAGCAAAACTTCGCTAGCCTACAAAGGAAACACTGGACCTCCCCTTTGCTTCTTCTCAGGGCTACCTGAACTACTAGCACTTGGAGGACCAAAGAAAGAGAATCAGGAGGTAAAAGAAGACTTACCCTTCCCTTTGGGACGACTCTCTAGAAACTTCTGATGCTAGACCTCGAAGCGATAAGCCATCCCAACCATGTCCTACACAGTCTGGCATCGACAGCCTATCACCTTCACCTGTAGCACTAGGTTCAAGCCGTCTAGAAATCTCTACACTTGCTCCTCCTCAGACTCATAAGCAGGAGCAAAATGTTCCAGCCTGGCAAACTCAATTTCATACTCGAGTACTAACATCGTGCCCTGCTCCAAACTTCAGAAATCTCGACGAAGTTGCTCCTTCACATGAGCGGGAAAATACTTGTCGTATAAGGCCGCCTTGAAATCCTTCCATTGGATGCTAACAATGATTGAGTCCAGGAACTTCAATTGCCTCACAAACTTCCACCACCTATCTACCTCACCATCTAGTAGATAAGTCGCCAGCCGCACCCAATGCTCCTTTAGGCACGCCATGCTCTCCAGCATGTTCACCACCTTCTCCAGCTAGGCCTTGCTCTCCTCAGCACTGACCTTACCATTAAACGATGGCGGACGAAGCTTCGTGAACTGGTTCAGCCACGGGTCACTCAACGGCTTGCTAGCACTACTCTTGCTAAACGCGTGGGAGATCCCGTGTGCCAAACACCTCAGTTCCGCACAACCGCCTTGCATCCAGCTACGTTTTCTTGGGGTTCAATCTCCTCAATAAGGGTCTTGTCCTTACGACTATGAGGAGGCATCCTGCAAGAGAAAGGCAAAACACCTGCACCACAGACAAAGTGACAATCAGAAAACCACGAAGAAACCAGGTGTAAACTCTACGATGCATGCATAACCTATGGAGTCTCTAGATGGGACACCCTAGGTATAGCACTAGCCTAGTGTGACCTAGTGAACCTGGAGCTCTGATACCAAACTTTGTAACACCTCGAATTATCTATAATAATTTAAAGCAAATTAAATTACAAGAAAATTAAAGTTAAATAGAAAATATCAAACTACCAGGAACCTGTGTGTGCAGCTACGAGACTTCGAACTAGATGCACTAGGCTAAACCTTCTACGTGCCTGCACCTGCAATCCAAAAACACGAGGAAAACGCATGAGTGACAAATGTCATCCATCACACACTCCACGAAAAATAGTGGAAAACAAAACTATAATTAATTTTCCTTTAAATTCATTTCGCAAACCATTTTCTTTCAAATCCCACAAGCCAGGCCCACACCTGCCAAAACCACAAATGGGGCTCTACTAGCCCAAAACCACAAGTACGATCCTCAATTGCTGAAACGACACACAGTGAGTCGGGAAATTCGACTTTAGGCAACCAAACTTTGGCCACAAGCAATCCATCAAGGAGCGACCATAGTGTTCTGCACTACCATGGTGTGCCACCCTGTGCAGGAGCCAATCACCATCCCACGATTCTCCCACCTAGAGAGCCCTCACAAAGCCAACCCCTCTCTGGGAAGGCTATCCTATTTCTCAAAACGCTACCAGCTACTGGACATGTGTCCCACCCGCACTAGCCACCACAGAGTACGCCTCCTCACAGCGTCCTCCACACACAGTGCTTAGGAGGGAGTGTCATACCGCCACACCCGACAACACCTGAGCCTCATTGCTCACATCGACAATAGGAGTACCATACCTCCCCATCATGCCACATGACACCTCAACCTGCGGATCACAACTCTAGCCTTGAGATGACAATCAAGGAGTCTCATACCTCTAGGACTCGATGCTCCTCAGCTTCAGATATCTCGGCTCCCAACCTCGACCAGGGAGACGCGTTCGACCACCTGAGAATGTCGTCACATTCCCTGGTCTCGACGACACGGTCCCATAGTGTCTCGGCTTGCACACAGAAAACTAGGAAAACATTTTCGAAATTTGCCAACTCATCTTTTTCGAAATCATCTTCAAAATCATTTTATATCTTTGAAAACTCTTCCCAAAACCTTGGTAAAACGGCACATCAAGTGTCCCAAGGGACAACTACTGACAGCCCACAATTCCATCTCAAACGGACAATACAAACCAATCCGGGAAATCCACGGAAAAATCACATTTTATAAAAGCATTTGGGCCTTGATTCGGCATGTCGAAAAATCAGACGACCGAATTTCGATCAGAGGACCAAAACTGATGAAAAACGGCATACCGAAATTGTTCAGTATGCTGATTTCTACGAAAAACAAAAAATGGCCCAACCTATACATTTCAAAATCGCCCAAAGTGGGACCTCCGATCAGACTCTCCTAAACAAACACCAAAAATCTCACATAAAACATAAGATGTAGACCCTCGAGTCTACTCTAAATCCCAATAAACAAAACCAAAATCCAGTCACCATGCATCAAGATATAAATTCACAAAGGCAGGAGGGTCAAAACGACCCAAAATGCAACGACCACATTAACACCCATAAATACCTCCATAAATACCTCCATAAATACTCATAAAATCACAATAAATTCTAGGAACATAAATTTACCTAGATTTCATGCAATCCTATCAATTTCTACTATTTTCATGCTCTCTATTCATTAGTTGGAGATGCATACCTGAGAAATGCACTCCAGCGATCCTAACCCTTGTCAAGGCTCACACGACCACAGGGGCACACCACTAGAGCTCCACATGCCGCCACAAGCCGCCATACACCTCCACACACCGCCGTCGATGCTTGAGCACACCGAACAGGAAGGAAGATGTAGGGAGGAGAGAAAACAAGGGAGGGAGAGTGAGAGAGACAAGAAGGAGGGGAGTGAATGGAGGGAGAGAGAGAACGAGTCGAGGGGGAGGGAGAGGGATGGTGTGCTCAGGACGGTGAAGTGGAGGGTGAGCTGTGGTCGTGCCTGAAGCGCATGAGCTTATAAAGCCATGCAAGGTGGTAGCTGAACGCGTGTACAACTGCACATCCTACCTACCCACAAACCTGCATGAGCATACCCAACTCACACCACCAACTCGATCCCACCAACTGGCCCACGAACACGGGTCCCACATAGACCCACACCTAGGCCCACAAGCATAGTGTCAACCACGCACAAGGACATGCAAACAGAAGCCAACCCACGAGGCTCAAGCCGAAAACACAAAATCACACAAATGGGTCTTGAAACAGTAACACCCGTCCAAGAATAAATTCATTAAAATGTAAATAATTACAAAATGAATTTTACGGGTATTACACCCACTCTTCCACACAAATAGGAAAGGGGCAGGAGAACCCTAGAAACTCAAGGACTAAGTAAATAAAGGAAATAAAGATCAAAAAAAACTAATACAAAGTCCTAAGTCCTTAAAAGGCCAAGGCATGATGAAAGGGACAACTCTCTCACCTTGGATAATATAAGGCAGCATTGCTAAATGCACGAGAGGGAGGATTGTGATTGCACTCATCATCAATCATCCATCATCAATAAAAAAAATCAGAAAATTCAAATAAATCCAAAAAATTAGAAAAATTAAAAATCCAAAAAAAAAAGGAAAAAAAAAGTAGTGCCACCCACCTTACCTACAAGTGAAAACATAGTAAGGAAACTAGAATTGGTCTGGCCGATGATGCAACCAATAATTCACCTGATTTTGGAGTTAAACGTCCTTCTCAAGTGTGTCGTCACGGCTTGGGTGCATTTTGCCCCACAAAGACAGTGCCCCGCAATGATCTTTAGAGTATCCATGGATGACTCCCCATTACCGTCCATTAGGCTCCGATTTTCCATCTCACAACTGAGGCCAAGACTAATTCCCTCCACCTAGTTTTAAACATAAGGGAGTAAAGGATAGCACTATAGTATCTTTCCTAGGCAAGTTAGCCAATCCTTTTGAGGTAGGGAAAGTTACACTGTTTTGATTACTAACCCATTTATTAAGTGTGCAGGTACCAATCTCACCACATGTTAGTACATCAAGCCCCACCGTGGCACTACATCAAGTCCCATCGTGGCAATATACAAAGTCCCATCAAGAATGGACTCCCGCCTTTGGAGTCCCAACCATGCATACGACACATCACTCTAACTAAGAGATAAAACCCCGATTTGGTAAAGAAAGAGTTCACTCCCTCACCCAGTTCTTTATTCATAGAACTCCTTTACTTACCAAGTCGAGTTGTGGGACAACGGTCCTTTCCTAAGAGTACTAGTCATACTTGAAGATGGAAAACACTTGACCACAACAAATTGCATCATGCATTTTGCATATGTCTATATGGCTAGGGACCACTGGTACCCTATTGGCCTAACCTATCATATGGACCATTCATTGCATGGATTGATTGACCCTGCATTTTGCATTTTGTTTGCTTGAACTATACATCCATGCATTTAGGAATCATGCATTAGAAGTGGAGCGTTGACGAAGTAATGTTCTTCAAGAGTGTTAGAAACCCTTAGAACCTGTGATCCTCCCAAAACCCAATCAAGGCCCAAACCTATCCAATTCATTATTCCAATCCAAGCAAGCTCTCAAACAAGAAGCCACAAACGTTTATCAGTTTTTAATTAGCTTTTTCTTTTTGACTAGTGATCGGGTAATTTCCCCATGGTCGTCTTCGTTTTGCCCCGTTGAAGTGTCACTTTACGTGGTTGACAGGTTTCGACACCAACTACGACACATAGTCCTGGCTTGACCCCTCCATGCCTGAGCCTTCAATATGACGACAATCCTTAATCGAACCACTCGGCTGTGCGACAATGTCTCGAAACTGAGTTAGTTCATCTTCTCACTTTTTGGTTGTGTGACCATGTCCCGAAACCAATAGGTGTAGACTTTTTGGAATCCATGATGGAACGTTTGAGAGTGAGCTCCCTATTTCAGGAAATGCTCAATGGAGATATTATTCTTACCTTGAAGCCAATCTTATTCCAAGATCAACTCCAAGGATCAAGATCAACTCTAAGGAGGGGCATCTGTAGATATCCCATTTTCACATTTCCTAGAGTTCATTCAGAATAGGAACCCTTGAGGTGCCCCAGATCACATAGGTAAGGAGCTTTAACCTTCTTTCAAATTTTCCCATGAAATTTCTGTGTTTTTTTGGAATTTTATTGCATCTTTGTGGAATAAGATAAAAGACAAAGGGTAATCTGTAAAAGACCAAGATGTTGCCTGTATGAGAGGCGACAAGACTTGTCACCACTTCAAGTGGCGACTAGTTTTCTAGACGCCAACGAAACAGGCGACACATATCCTGGCACACTTTCTCTATATAATTTGTCATCCCATGCCTTAATATAATATATGGGATATTTATAAATATTATCATGATTTTTCCCATAATTATTATAATTTCTATAATTTTCCAACATTTAAATAATATGTGCTTATCATATAAATCATTATATATGCCAAGTAATTTCAGAAAATTATTGAAATTTGGATGACTTCATAATTAAGATCACTTATCTTTATTTTTACCAAAATTGAGATTTTATGATAATTTATCACATTTTAATGTTATAGCTTGTATTTAATTCATGATAATGCTAAAAAATAAAGATAAAATCCAAAATATCCAATTGATTGTTAATCTATTTTAAATCAAATACATCATTGATTTTAATTGAGTTTTCTCATAATTATTAAAGATTTGATTTTGAAATCCAATTTTCTTAACTTTTTAAGTGGATTTTGAATTTGGAAATTAATTTAAAATATCTTCAATTACAAGTACGACTTTTCAAATTTAATAATAGATTGGTAATGGATATTTTCTGATCTTAATTTTTGTAAAAATTCCTTTGTAGTCTCTCGATGCCACATGCACTAACGACTAGCTTACGTTGCAAATTTCGTGCCAACTAGCTATCGATTCACTACGTACGTGAAATCTAGGGTTAATCATTTAATCACCTATATGAGCAGCGACTGGATGATTCTATAGCCTATCCAATAGGCAACTACATCTAAAAAGTATTTTTTGTTCATATTTTACGAGATTAATCCTGGTCCTTGATCTACATCTCGTCTTTATTGAGATCCCTAGCCCTTAAACTTTATAAATAGACCTCTTAGGTCTTCAACCTAAGGGGAGGCACTTCAAAAATTCTAAAGAGCTAGTGAAAAACCTAGGTCTTGTGAGAGAGAAAGCTATAACCCCACCCTATTCAAATCTCCCTTGACATCTTAGATCCACAAGAGATCTCCTGTTCAATAGCCAAAGTGCATTCCGAAGCTCTATCCGACCAACCTCCACTTCTTCCAACCCCCACATCATTGCATGAAGGGTGAAGGGAGTATCTTCCTCTTTTTCTCTCATTTATTTCATATAAACATTGTATACATAATTGCTCATGGCATATGCATGTGGGGACAACCCCGATCAGTATTTCATTTCAAATATTCATGTTATTTATTATTTATTCTTGTTACTCTTACTGCACTTAGACTAATCTAGATCTCTTGTTTCTTGTTTTCATGTTTGTTTTGAAGGAAAGAATATTACATATGCACGAGGACGCCACTAGGTAGCATCTTGTTGTCGATTCAGTGAACCGAGAAGCCATATCATCACAACCACTACATCTCTCGTAGACGTCTTGTCAGTTGACTTCAACAAAGGACAAGTGGTGATCATAAGAATTGACAAAGTGAGTGGACACCTCAACGATTCTACATCAACCCCCAAATTCCCATCCACAAAAACGAATTCGAATCACAATCTCAATTCATATCTCAAAACCTATCGTATCACTCTAGCCATAGGTGACTAACCTAGCCACAAGTAATTGGTGAGGCTCCATCCCTATCCATACTGTAGTGCTGCAATGAACCAACCCACATAGGAGTTCAATTGCCCCGACCGCAGCCTTAAAAGCATACCTTCTATGGTACAAGCACGGTATGCATCCTCACGACGCCTTGGTGCCCAAGCACCTAGGGACTCTAACCCTAGACTTGACCAACACCAGCATTGAGAGTAGTCTAGGTCTACCATACCTCGGGTCCTACAGTACCACCATAGTCTCGAGGCTCCTACCCTGGACCGAAACTCGGCAACTACAACCAAGGACACGTCCATGACATCTCTAGAGCTCTCACTATCCCTGTCGGCAAGTCTTGGTCTAAATGTGGCTCCTACAAAACCTTAGAAATCTCTTTTAAAACCATATGCAGTTCTCTTTTCAAATTACTTTTCAAAACCAGTTTTCATTCATAGAAAATAATTATAAATCTCACACATCATTATTCACATTTATCATTTATGTTTCTCAAAACCATCCATTCACATTCACATTTTCCATGGTTCATAAAACCATGTATCCACCCCTTCATGGGTCTATATTCATTTACTTAGGCATTTCCCATTTCTCAATAAATCCTCCATTTTTTTTTTGGGAAAAATATTTTTTATTGAAAAGTCAAAGAGTACAAAAAGAATGATACACCTTTAAGAGAGGATAAGGATCCATCAATCGCTTAGTCCGAAAAAACTCCTCTCCAAAACACATGCCCTTGGGAAAAAGAAGAGGATAAAAAAATAACCCGTACTCCGTCTAGTACGTAAATTAGGAAAACCCCAACTATCTAGATTACAAATACCTCTAAGATCTCTTGGAAGAAGAGAATGAGATTGAAAAATTCTATTAACCTTAGTCTTCACATCCTCCTTAGCCAAGTAATCAGCAACCATATTACCTTCTCTGTAAATATGTGAGTACTGCACATGGAACTCCTTAAGGATATGCTGACACCATCTCAAGCATCTCCAATTAACAACAATTTTACCCTCTAACGTATGCACCACTTGAAGAGAATCTGACTGCAACTCTTCCACTTTAAAACCTAGCTTCTCACAAATAATAAGCATATCCCAAACTACACGTATTTTTGCCTCATTATTTGTCACATGACTATAATAAAAAGAGAAGGCAACCTTCTAAGAACTAGCCTTATCACGAGGAAGACCACCCCCACCTACCCCATTAGCTGAAGAAGACCCATCAACATTTGCCATAAGCCCCATGACCGATGGCCTCCACTTCACAGCCAAACACGTAAAAGGTAGGCTAAGAGGTACATGAAATCCTGTTGAAGATAAAGCAACCATCGTGCCTCCCCAAAACCTAAACTTCATCCCAGAAAAAATCACATTGCAATCACCAATAATCTCTCCAACCAATTGCTACCACTTCTTATACTTACGTGAAAATCTCCTATTACATCGCTCTACCCATATGTGACAACAAATGAAGGAGGGAAGAAAACCAATGATAGTATGCTTATAAGAAGTTCGCTTACCATAGTCTTGCCATTCCTTAATAGATTCAACAATATCAACACCCACCCTCATATGTAGAAGATTTCCAAAAAATCTCCAAACACTAGAAGCAAGGTCCCCATGGAGAAAAAGATGATTTGCCATTTCCACAGAAGCTTCAGAGCAACAATGACATTTGGATACAAAAGGCAAAGATCTAGCTTGGATGTTTGCATCAACAGAAACTGCATTCCATGCAAGCTTCCACAGAAATAAAGATATCTTTGGTGGGCTACAAGAAGACCATAACCACCTCCATCTCGCATTTATAGGAGGCCTAGTAGTAATATTAGCAGCACTTTTAACAAAAAAATTCGCATCAGATGCCGGCATCCATACCAACAAATCCTCCATATTCATTTCCACATATTCTGTATTTAACATTTTATGGAAATCACCATTAAAACATTATTTTTACATAAATCATTTCCATGCATTTAATACATTTATCCCATTTTATCAACATTTTACAAATTATCAATCAATATTGGCCTAGGTTCTGATTCGACATACCGAATAGGATCGATCGACCAAAAATGTCTGATTTGGTCCATTGAAACCTTTCAGTCGTCCAAATCTCTAACAATATTTAGTTTCTCTACCAGAACGGTCGACCGAACTTGGCTGGTCATTTGAAATCTCCTGATTTGGTCAACCGAAACCTTTCGATCGTCCGAAGTAGTGGCTCATGGAACCCAATCTGAGGCATTTCGGCATACCTGTAACCATGCCGGCGAGAAGATTCTGCAAAAGAATGCGAAATTGGTCTGCAAAATCACGTCGAAAAACAAAATAAAATGCAAAATGCAGGAGTCGCCACCTAGTCTATTATGGAAGACGAGGAAAACCATAACATGAAAAATCATGCAAAACAAAACAATAAGGACAAGTCTGCGAAAATCAGAAAGATGTGGGTAAGGATCCCTGTTACGCACGAGGAAGGTGTTAGGCACCCTCGTACGCCCGATAAAATCGGTCTTCTATGATTTATCCAATGAAATGTTGGCTTTTCAGCCTCTTGCTATATGCCCGAGGGCGATATGTCATGCCATGTTTAGTGCCTTATGCTAGTAGGTGCATGATGTGTGGGGTGTGTCCTATGCTCAGGAATATCACTCTTTTATCTTGGGTCAATCGCATATTGCAAGGACATTGCATAAGTGTAATCAAAGTTACATCATTCCGAGTGATTTATCATCATCGCTCTATATGCAAATGCAAATGCAAGTAAAGCGATAAAACAGCAAAAGATGCAGAGTGTGCTTTCCTAGTAAATCCAGGGGAAAAACCAGGAAAAATGTGGAGGAAAACAAGTCGAGAAAGCATGACAAAATCAAAGCATGCTGTATGCATAAAACAAGGCAGTGTGCTGGTTTAGTGCGCCAGATTGGTGAGTCAA